>JABUQX010092900.1:0-24651 GCA_015478945.1 Trachelipus rathkii
TCGTATTACATTTCAATCTTATTTTGTATAATTTATTTTGGTTAGAAACTCTTACAATAAATTATATTTAGTGAAGTTTTTCTCTTTGCCTAACGGGTATTTGCATCCTCTCTATTCTCCAAGCTTTTATGGAAAATATCATTATCTCACTATCTCATTGGTCTTTTTTTCATTCTTGAAATTGGCCTTAAATTTCTTCAAAAAGCAATAGGAAAAGTATAATCATCTTTTATTAATCAATTGAAGGTTTTCTTATTAGGGTTGTCTTCGTTAAAATTTATCAACGTATTTTTCTCTTTATAATGGAAATTTTCCATGAGTACTTTCTTTTTCTTTAATCTTATCTATTCCTAAGACTATTTTTATCATTGAGTTGTCGAAACACTCTTGTATTTTCATAATATTAAAAAAATGTTTATAATTATAACTTCTATAATTACATATCTCGCTTTTTTTTTTCTTATAAATTTTCTCTGTCTAATTGTACACACTCTCTCGATACTCTTTAAAGAATGCTCGTTTACAAAGTAATCTGAATTTTCTTATATTCTAATTTATCCAAAACATTTTGAAATTAAATTGGTTAAATCTTAGAATAATTGGTTTTTAACGTGTATAATCTTTTTCCTATAAGAGCATTTTCGATAATAAATAGATCAATGTTTGGTTCATTTGAAATAATTGTAATCCTCTTATTTTTTTCTCAGAATCAAGCTCTTATAGTTAAGAATGGGAACTTGTGCATTTAGGTTAGTGTGGTTATAACACGGCCGTGTGCGCCTTTTATAAATTGGGATACATACGTCTTAATTGTATATATAGAATCTTATCGTCCTATCACTTCCACGTAGTAGATTTTTTCCGATTCTTTCATTTCTTCTACATATCTAAAGTACCACTCATGGGGCTCGGTTAAGTCCTTCTTTTTTATCTCGCATATATACATACTTTTTTCTCACAAGAGATAGCAAACAGGTTAAAAATAAATTTAATCTTTAAATCGTCTTTCCTTATATTTATAAGGTTTATGTGTTCACGCCATCTTCATTTTGTCTTTTTACTGGTCTCTTCGTGATTTTAGGATTTTTCACTATGTTATGTGAGAGCCGTTACTTTTTGGCTTCTTTTCTAGCTGTGAGAAAAGACTAGTCTTAAAAGGTTTAATTGCGAGGTTAACTCGATTTGTTGCATATTTTTTGTCTCTCGATAAATTTCTGCTCATATCATGTTGATGCAATGGTTTCTATTTTGTGTTTACTGATACACAAGCATATATGGCACTGTTGCTTTAAACAAAATTTGATATATGTTCTTGTGAGATTCATCGTGGGTGAATTGGTGTTTTGTTCAGCTAGTTTTTGGTGTAAAATATAAATGTGAGATTGGTTGTTGTGACTTAGATATATATTTGTTGACAATAGTTCTCCATTCGTGCGAGAGAGTGAGTTCTGATGAGGAAGAGAGACTGATGTGTAGAGTAGTCAAAATTGTGCATGGTGGCGTATGTCGTGGTTCCGTGTGAGAGAAGTAGAATGGAGCGCGGATGAATTAGTGATGCGTAAGTGAAGAGATTGAGGCGCCGACGTGAGTGATGAAGTGATTCTGTGAGGCTGGAGGGCGGTTTATGTGAGAGTAATGCGCAATTTATCCTTCTCCAGTTACGTATTATGTGATAATATCATAGTCTTCGTTTATTTTCTATTATTGTAGAGGAAACAGTCATGCAGTAACTTTCACTTTCGATATTAATGACTTTTGAAAATAATATTACCTTAGTTGCTTATCACATGTCTTAGCTACTAAATTTTTAGTAACTCTTAAACCCTGGACGAATCGCTTTTCTTCTATCAATTATCATTGATTTACTAACGTTTCAAATTATTTGGCTAAATCTCTTAAAAATTGATGTTTTTAAACGGTATTTTATTGATTTGCTAAGCTATTTGAATAATAAACTGAATTCATGTGTGATCTTTTAGCATGTTTTTTGACATAGTCGCCATTTGCCATAAGACAATTTTTCTAGGATTATCTAGCCTAGCAATTAAATAAGATTAATTAAGTGTCATTTTTCAGATACTCTTCTTTTGGTTTGGTCGTCGTATAAAATTGGACCACCATAGTTTTTGGTGGTCTCGTTTTATATCTGGAGAATTTTTCTTTTCCTATGCGAATTCTTATTATTTTGTTCTTCCTTCTATTATATCCCAAATAATTTCAATTTAGTTTTGGTGTAATTTAACCTGTAATTTTTATATTAATTACTAATATATATTATATTCACTTTCCTATACAATACATTCTATTATCGTCACTTTTTCTGTAATTTAAATTCACCCATTTACAGAATTATTAGAACTCTTATAGAGTAGAAACAGTATTTTTCCGCTAAATTCAATACTTTGAAATTAAATATTTCTGGTATATATTCTAGAAATCTTTGACCAGTTCTTGTATAAATCGCTTATGTTTCAGCAAATTGGAAATATGAATAATAATTAGATGTTTGGGCTTTTCTATACTTTTGTATAATGCCCAATTTTCAAAAAGGCAGAAATGAGAATTATTTATTAATTGCTGTATATTTATGGTGTCTACTATTCCTTTATATATTAGACTTGGTCTTCTACGAAGCTTTCTACAAATTACGCATTCTTTAAGATTTTTTTATATTATATTTTTTGTTTTCATTTTTTGGCATAATGATAGCTTTTTTTCATATAGGGGGTGGTTCTCTTACTGGGAAATCTTTCTGGCGCTGGCTTGGTTTTTATCATTTTATAAAAAGATTATGTATATAACCTCTCGATTTTTGTCTTAAACATTTTACCGCTCTCTCTATTCCGGGTTGTGGCCTTTTATGAATCTGTTTTTTTTCTTATCCATTTACCAGGGAATCTCCTGAGGAAACTCTACTTCACTAAAAGTACAGCTGCGATATATCTTATTCTCGGTCTTGAAAATTCATGCAACATTCCTTGTAAATTATATCTTTCCCTGGGTTTAAATAACTTTACAAATTGAGCTTTTTTTCTTTCTATCAACGGGTTAAACATATTTCTCGCTCAGCGATTGTGGATACAAAAAACTATTATTGTGTTTTTCTGCGAAGTTAATCCTGCTGTAAATTGTCAACTCAATTTTATTTCAATACATAAGCCTTTTTGAAAAGGGGCGTAATATTTATTAATCTAGTAGTTTTGGAGGTCTTTATGGTATTCACACTTCTTAATCTGTTCGAGCTCTCTTGTGGCTCTTATGCACTGATATAATCTCCAATACATATATTCTTTGTTTTGTGTTTTAGTTATTTTTCGCGAAAATGATGTTTTTCTCCCTGCCGATTATAGTCTGTGTCGAACAGGACCATTGTTGTTTAATAAAAAATAATTTAATCTCTTCTAAATATTGAAACTGCTAATTTTTCTGTTAATTTTTCTTTTTTGTCCGCACACTTACTATCATGCTACCGTCCTGCTAGATTTCCTTATAAGCAAATATTCCTTCTTAAGACACTGTACGCCATTTTTCTCTCTAAAAATATTCCTAATCATACATTTTGCTCGTTCTTGATAATTCAGCTGTTCTTCTCGGTTGATCCCCACTATATAAAAATTTGAGCCTGCTCCTGTTTTAGCTTCTTCTATTAAACCACCTGGTATCCTGCTTCTGTGGCTAGCTTTGCATAAAACACATATTTTCGTTTTCCTTGATTAAACTCGCTGTTTCACTAGGTCCAGTGACGAATGGCTATTTCAAAAAGTTATTTATCAACGGTTGGATCTTATTATTAATCAGCTTCTCTAATTGAGTTCATCACAATTTGGAGCGTTTCTTTTTAATGAAAATTTCAATTATTTAGGGTCTTCTCTTTTTCCACTATTTACCAGGATTACTCTTCCTTCATTTTGTCCTGATGATAATCATCGTTCTTTTTCTCTTTTAGTAAAAAATTTTTAAACTTTCTCAATTCTTTCAGATCTCACTCTTTTTATTTCTTTGTTCTCTCTTAAATTTTTTCTCTACTTACGCTTATGCGGGATTTATTTTTTCATATAACTTCTCTTATTAAACATGTTACTTGATTTTTTTCTCTTATCTTATTTTTATCGATCGATAGCGACAAATCATCTATTGTACTTAATTTATTTGTGTCCTTCTTTTTCTTCCTCTTTATTATATTTCTTGATGTTTTTTAAACTCTCTGTGGGTATATTTTTAGTATTTCTTTCTCTAGCTCTGCCTATATTTGTTTTGAATATAAATGATGTTTAATTTCTGTGTTGTTTTCTAATTTGGACATATATCGCTCAGAGCTCTATCTGTTCAAAGAAAGCAAAAGTAAAAGCGAATTTATTAAGTTTTAGTTTTTTCTACTTGTCGTTGATGTTTGTCTTCTCACAATGTGCTGAATTGTGATGCTCGTCCTTTTCCACTAATGGTGGTAACTTATGATTCTATTCCAATTATTCGTGGTTTGTTCATATTGTACTGAATACCTCTCATTAATATATATTTTCTTCTTCATATGCCCGCCAGCGATCACCTTGATAGAGCTCTTACAATGAGATGATTATATACACCTCACAACTTTAGCTTTACAGCGCTTTTTTGATTCAATAAGTTTTATACTGGCTGCCTTTGCGTGTCTGCTCTGGGTAGTTGTAATAAGAGGTTCCTTTGCCTCTGTTCGACTCATGAGCCAATATCTGCGTCTTAGCTTGCAGCTCGCACTTTGTCCTCCTCGGTCTTAATATGATAGTTAGCTTAGGGTTTTGTTGTCTCTTTTACCTAAATTTAAACATTTGAATTATTTTGGTTAACTTTAGGTCTCTTCCAAGATCATTCTCTGTGAAGAGTTTTTTCTTCTCTGGATTGTTGCTTACTGTCAATCGTCTGTAAATATATAAGATAGTACTTTAGTCTGAGTGTCTGCTTTTTCTCGGATTGTTACACTCTGAACTGCTCTCACCTTATGTCTGGTCCGTCAAAAATTATAACAGTCTAATATGATAACGAGCAGTGACTTTAGCTTTTCTGTGAGTTCCACAGTCTAGTCGTTCCTCTGCTTGCTTTCTGCGTCTTGTCTTACATTGGATTATATCGAAATTTTTTAATTCGTAGTAATGTTTTCATAATGACTTTTCTATTCTGCTTTTTATTTCTTTTAGTGTATCGAATAGTTACCTAATTAATTTAATGTTTACATTAGTCTTTTAAAGGTCTACTTCTAACTTATATCTGTTCTGTTTATCTCTTTTAGATATAAAATAACATCTCTTTATAATCCTTTATTTAAAAATTTACTTAGATTTTTTCTTAAATCTTTTTATCTTCATACTCGTCGCATTCGGGGGGTACATCGCTATGGAACTCTTTTCAGTATAGACTATCTTTTTCAATACATGCTTCTCTGCATCTCATTTTTTTTTGCCGTCTGTATATGTCTTCCACTCATTCTTCCTCTCCTTGTGCATGGTAAGGTGCCCTCTTAGGGTGGGCTGCCTGATAACACTGTCATTTGATATGGAGAGTTGTGATTATGTTCTTTTGCTTAAACGGTAATTTCGTCCTGGTTCTCTTAAGGATGCATATCTTGCGACTATGAGTATAAGCTAATGTATCCCTGCTTTGGGTGGTTGCACTCGTGGCGAACTATGTTTGGGCTAGCATTTTGCTCGAAATCAATACGCAGAAGAGAAGTACTGTACTGCTTGTCCACTTTAATTGTCTTTTTTTGGGTCATACCCCTATGCCTGTTTTTTCGTTGACCCCTGTGAAGTTATAGCATTTTGTACGAATTTTTTCCTTCGTTTAAAATGCAAAATTCACATATTGTTTCAGTTGGACTTTGTCGTCATTCTTTACTTGTGATCACCTACAGGTTCCACAGACGGTGAATTGTTGGTTTCAGACCTTTCAGATTTGGTTGGTGTTGTGCGTTCCCTGAAAGCGAGACTGCGGTCTGTTTGGGTTCTTTAATAAAAAATTTTTAAACTTTCTATAAATTTTCTTGTTCCCGGGCATTCTTGTTTTGTTCGCCTTATTATCTTATTCCGTGAATTTATTTCACCTCAAACTATGTCATGACGTAAATTTAGTCGTTAGGGCACATATGTGCGTTGAGAAGAAAGATGACTAATGTTGGTTCGTTTAAAATTTTCTCCTTCTACTAATTTTTTGGATTATTTTTTTTTTATGTCCTTTTTTTTATTTCTTTTTTTTTTTTTCTCCTGTCTTAAAACTCCTGAGGGTTCTTTGTCTCGTGAAGCAGGGAGTACTGTGTGACTCCCAACTAGCTCACAACTCCCTCATGTTCACTATTTTGTGTGGTGCTTTTATAACACATACACAATATATGTGCGTGATGTTTCATTGAATAACTTCTGCCTATTTTCAAAGATATCTCTGGCTCATAGACATAGCGAATCTTTATTAAACTTAAGTTTCCTTCTCTTCCTCTATTTTCTATGTGCTATGCTCTTTACTATTCATTATGCTAACATGTTTTCATTCTTCTTCTATTCTAATATTATGAAATTTCAATTTTAAAAATTTTTTTTTATTATTGTTCTCTTTTTTCTACTGAAAACATATTAAAACCATAAAGATTTTTTCCATTTATTACTTTTATTGTTTTACTACTCATAAAAAATGTGTCAAAGAGATGTAAGAGATTACCAATTAGATCTCTATATGTGACTTTCTTTTATATACAGTTTTTTATACAATTATTCTAGCTACCCCGCTATTTGTTTTTCATTCTATGTTCTTTTTCACAATTGCTTTGTTTTTCATCTACTCTCTATATTTAGTGTTTATGACAGCGCAGTTGGCCCTCTACACGTGAGTATAAAGGTCCCTCCATGTTACGGATTTGAAGTTCTGTAATATCTTCTTGAGATTTTCATACTCATTGTGTTTTGCCATGGAAATGGTCTGAACTTCTATTGTTATACATTCTTTCTTTAGATCTAGGGGAGGATTTGTTTTATACGTGTTATCTCTCTTAATATAATCCTTCTTTCCTCAATGCATATTCCTTATGAATAGATATAATATACTTTAATCTGTCATATGTGTTTTTATCTGAATACTTTCGAACTATTGCTCTAAATATATATTTCATTATCATTAATTAACCAGTAAAAAATAGAGATTTTTGCTTTCTTTAATTTTTTGTTTTTATGCTTGTTTTTTTTTATATAGTTTTTTTTAAATTTAGAATTTCTTCATATTATTTTTGTTTGTTTTTTATATACCAATTTTTCATTAGTTGTGAAAACTTGATTTAATAATATAAGTGAAAGAAAATTTATTATTTCGAAAGTAAAAAAAATATTTTAATTTACTGTTGAATTATTTATTGCTAGAAATTTAGATATATTATCTGTAACATTTCACTAAATATATCTACAGTAATTGACAGCACGTATAAATTTTATTAAAATTCTCAAGCTCATTGAATATGTTTTTATGGTTAATTTTCTTAATATATTAGATGTTTTTACAATCTCTTTATGTTTCAATTTCCTGTATCAGCGTTTGAAGAAAATATAGGTTTAATTCTATATACAATAATTGAAATTCCAATGGGTACGATAAAACAAATTAAGCCGGATATTTTAATTTTATATAGTCTTTTTATCTGGTTTACTTATCTTTCTCCTAAAGTTTAGCTTCTTTTTAACTGAAATATTTCTCAATTTTTTTTATGTTTTATTAATATTATTCGAACCAAATAATTTGTTCATTTAGTTGCTTTTTTAGAAAAACTCCTGTCTTTTTTAATATAAAGAATCTTCTTTTGTAAATCTATATCTGTTAATGTTGCATTGTAGTAATTACCTTGCTCTTATGCTCCTTCTTAACTTTTCCACATTACTCATTTTTTTATTTGAAACTGCTCAAAATGTTTATCGATTTCTTTCTTTCTCTGTTCTTTTTTTCCCTGCAAATCTTGTTCAACTCATTTTTGAAAGATCTGTACATTATGGTTATTTCTTAAAAATTGGAAGTTTTTTTTGAAACGGGAAAATTCAGCTTCATTTTATAGTTTGAATATAAATAATATGTGTTGTTCATTTGAATAATGTACTACAATTTGTCAAAAAAGCAGGAAACGAATTTCATTACACGTAGTTGTATTTTTTTTCTAGGTTTCTGTAATAATTGAAATACCGTTATTTTTCGGTTGAGAGTGCAGAATTGTGTCTTTCTCAATTTTGTGTTGTTGTTTTTTCGATAAACCATATGACTATTTTATTGTCGGTATAACGTTTTAGATTCGAAAATTTTGTTGGTTTTAATTTTATTTAACCTCTTTTGTTTTAATGAAAAGAATGAGTTGTCCCAGATTATCAATGTTCGAACAGTGACTTCACATTCGATTTTTTGCCCAACTTAAGAGACTCTCTATAAGTATCGATTGGTTGTAGTTTCCTCGCTTTGATACGTTACATGAAGCAATTGAAATTTATTTGGTAACGTTCTTAAAGTTTTAGGGACTTTGGTTTGGGTGAGTTTGTTTATTCGGTTTAACTTTCTAGTCATTATGAAAAGATAATAAGTTGTGGTTTCTTTCATTGAAAGATGTTGATCAATATATTTGCTAAAAAGGCTAAGATAATATGCTCGTAGTCAGCCTTGAGGTTTCATCTATTTTGACTCTGCTGAAGATTGTGCTTTTAATTCTTGTGTTTCGTAAGGGGTTTGGACCTCTATTAAATTTATGTCTCGGTTTATTATCATTTAAGAATTTAGTAAAATTTTAAAACAACAATTATAATCTTTGCTTTGGATTTTTGGAATTACTAAGAATAAAATGCAAGTGAACTTGTTAAATTAGTTTGAAGCTCGATTTTGATCAATATTTCATTTCGTGTCTGCAGTTGTGAGATCGTGAAAAGCTAATTCCGGCGCTGTGTTTGTTCAAGATATCTAAAGAGAGGTCTGATTTTGAAACTGTCCCTTTATAAAATTTAAATGTGTGCGCCTATTATTGTGCTTGACCTTGTCAAACGTAATTTGGTTTTCAGCAGCGCTCGCGAGATTTTTCGCGGTGTACTCCAGAATGGTGTGTATTGATAATCGCTTATCCATTAAAAGGGGTGAAACCGTCTGGCGGCTAAGCTCATTGTTTGCTGGTGTTTTCCCCGGTAAATTAGTCAAGTTACATATCACTGATCTGTGCGGAGTAAAAATTATGCCTGCCTTCCCATGCCACGTGTTAAGACTTCGTTACAGGCTTTATTCGGAGCGTGTGTGCTTTTCTCAAACGCGTAATTCGCTCGTTCAGGCACGTCGCTTGAAGAAAATATATGATCGGGCTGGTCGTTATGTTTCTATGTGCACGATCCTTATGGGCACTATATTCATTTTAGTAATTCAAATATAACAGTGTGAAGCAAACATTAGTATGGGGTGAGGCGATTGTCCGTTCTTGGTAGGGGTGCCTCCTTATAAGGGTTTGCTGTCCTTGCCTGCTAGGTGTCATTTTAAATTTGACGATATTTTTAAATGGAAATCTAAATAAATCTGTTCTTGTTTTTATCTATATTTATCTCATATAAAATTCTTTTTCTTCATTAGTTCTGTGAACGAAATTGCTTTGTTTTAATTAACAACTAATCTTTTATTTATATTCACTCTATTCGTAATTTTCTTTGACTGCTTTTTGCTTCTTGTATCTTTAATTCATATGTTCTCTCATTGCGCATCTAGCCTTAACCATTACTCTGTTTAATTGATGCAAGACTCTTCCGCAAGATAGTGTCATACCCGAATTTTTCGCCCTTAAAGTCCGCTATCAGTGATACCACATTTAATAGAAAAATTCATCTGTTCCGTAAGTATGTCTCATATCACATTATTCAACTACTTAAACTCTACTGTTCGATCTTCTTCTAACTCGTGTTATAATTTTTTTATGCAGACATTCTGAATAAAATATTAACTATAAATAGCAATACTTTTTCATTGACAATTCGAATATTCAAGTTTTTACAAAGAAGCAGAAAAGGAATGTTATTAACGTTAGCGATATAGGTTATTCTTTAAAATTTAAGTACAAGTTTTAAATCCAAGAGATTTGTTCCTTCATAATTACTTTAAATGTTTTTTTTGTTATATATACCATAACTATTTTTCAATTTAGTTTTTTGTCTATAAATATAATTGCTTTTTTCCTTCTTAGAATTCTAATTTAATATATTTTTAACGTTTCGTTATATATATATACTTTCCTTTTTTATTTTTTCCTTAAATTGTATTTCTCGACATTTTATCAAATTTCTATAACGCTTAAGTATTTATATGTTCCTCCAGTAAGTACGATATTTCTTTCTTTTTTCTGCATTTTCAGACATTTTGAAATTTTCAAATTTTAGTAATTTTGGTGTTATAAATTGAGTTTTTTTAACGGTTATAATTTTTTTCCTTCAGGTTCGAAATCTTCTCGAATGAAAACAGCCATTCGAATTTACATGATACATGATATTTTCATAAAAGTCCTATGTAAAAATCTAAAGCGTATTTTATTATTAATTAGTTTTTTAAGTGTTTTTTAGCTTAAATTGACGTTC
This sequence comes from Trachelipus rathkii, assembly GCA_015478945.1. Classification (NCBI taxonomy): domain Eukaryota; kingdom Metazoa; phylum Arthropoda; class Malacostraca; order Isopoda; family Trachelipodidae; genus Trachelipus; species Trachelipus rathkii. The sequence continues at coordinate 10,584 of JABUQX010092900.1, forward strand.
TTTTTAATGTCAAATATTTATCAATCGTTTGTTTTTTTCTAAACACAATCCATTAATTCATATTCATTCTAGTTTGTGAAACCCTTGTGTATTGTTAAATAAAAAAATTTACTGTAATAATAATAATACGGGCCTTCGTTGTTTCTTAAATTTCACATTACAAAGATTTCTAGACCCTCTTATTAAAAGTACGATTCTTCCTAAATTTCAAAAACCAATTGGAGAATTATTTGTGTAATTCCTTCAAATTATTTTGAGTTCTTAAACTGGTATTTTCAGCATTTGAAAATAGATTGTTTTTTGTTTCATTTGAACATGTCAACTCATTCCGTCAAAAAAGCAGATAAGAGTAGAATTATTAAGTCTTGTTTTTGGGTGTCCCTTAAATTTGAAACGATTTTTAATAAATAGATAATTCTTTCAATATTCTTTTGTTATTTTTAATATATCAAATTATTTGCATTGTGACATGAAAACTCCTTTTCTAATAAAAAATTTTGTTAACTCTTTCTTAAAATTTGCTCTTTGCTTAGAAATTTTCAACAGTTACTTGAATTTATATAGAAACTTCTTTAAATAGTTGATCGCACGACTTTTTTTTTCTTTAATTGTTTTTTTTCAAAGTTTACGTGCATATTGAAAAAGCATTAAAATTGCAAAAATCAATCAAAAATTCTTTCAAAGCATTTTTACCATTGCATTAATGCGTTTGAAAGTGCAATTTAAAAAGTAGATGGGAAAATGCGCAATATTTAACATTTAATTAGTTTTTTAAAGTGTGCGTGCAGCTTAGTTCAAATCTCGTTTTGTTTTTTTAATTGAAATTTCAATATTTTGTTCTTTTTAAATCAAATATTTCTTTAGTTGAATACAGTAGGGCTCGTATATAAATGTTTTGCGAAATCTTTCCTGTAAATGTTGCTCCTCAATTTATCTTAAATGTTTTCACATTTGTCTTTCATGTTACTGTAAAAAGTCGCGAATTTCTTCCTAAATTTTTCACATTTGAAAATTTATTTTGTTACAATCTTAAAATTGAGTTTTTTACCGGGCGATTCTTCAAGCGAGATTGAGAAATCTATGTATGTGAGTTGATAGATCAGTATCGCAAAATTCATTAATATTTCCAATACAATTGAGCTATCGATTAAAAGTAAAAACAATACCAAAATTTAAATTTTCCTGCTTTTTTGGTTTTCTGCTTATTTTTTGAATAATTTGACCGTCGACGATCTGGGTCATTCCCCATCGAAACCTTCACATCACTTATTTGGTGGTCAAAATGCGCAGGAACTCGAGCGGATAAAATCCGGTTTTTTATAAACTCAATTTTAAATGTGAATGAATTTACCAAATAAGATTTCAACAATGTTGATTGTGAAAAATCGTATGACTTTTAAGAGGTCTGTCCTTTTTAGCAAAAATGCTGTGGCTTCCCCTGTGATATAGCTGTGCGAATTTTAGATAGTTCTATTGAAGTTTAATATTATTAAATATTTAAGACCTATATATTTTTTTATTTTTTCTTTTTTTTTTTCTTCTTTTTTTATAATTATTTTTTTTCTTATTGATGTTGTTGGACTATTTTTTCAATTGTTGTTGGATTTATTAGATATTGACAATCTATTTCCTATTTCATTTTCTTTTTATAATAATACTTTCTTTCTTTTACTTGTTTTTTTATTTTTTTTTTGAGTTTATTGTTGTTTTTAACAATTACTTGTTCTATCTTTTTTTTATTTGTTTTTATTATAATAATTCAGTTGTTAAAAATAAATTCAAACTTTAATATTTACATTATCTTCTTTCTTTTTCTTCTTTTTCTTTTAAATCACTTGCATCTTCAATTGGCGGTCGTTTCTTAGGTTTGTTTTGGTTTTTTTTTTTATGTATTGTTCTTTATTTTTGTTTTTTTTACTGATTCTTTTTTATTATTCTGTTTCTGTTTTCTGTTTATTTTTATTTTTTTCTCTTTTTTTTTTTTTTTCTTTCCTTTTGTTTTTCTGTCTTTCTTTTTTGTTTTGTTTTTTTTTCTTTGTTATATGTAACTTTTTCTCTTTTTTTATTTTTTTTATCTCCTTCAGTGCTTGGGTCGTCTTGAGAAGGGGTCTTTATTTTTATTTTTCTTTTTTTTTGCTCTTTATCTCTTATCTTTTTTTTTTTATATTTTTTTTTTTTTCCTTTGCGTGTGGTGAGGTTTTCCTTGACTTTTCATTTATTTTCTTTTCTTCCTTGCTTTTTTTTTCTTTTTTTTATTGTTTTAGTTTTGTTTTTGTGTTGTTTTTTTCTTCTACTATTAATTTTTTGTTTTCTTTTTGTATTATTGTTTTTTTTTCTTTTTTTCGTTCTTCTATTCTTTTTTTTTATGTTTTTTGTGGGTGTTGTTTCCTATTTTTACCTTCTGCTTCATCGGCTTCCCTGCGATTTGTTCTTTTCCATTGTCGCTACTATCCCGTCTTTTTGTTTCCCATCCTGTGCCTCCGTCCTTATCGAGTTTCTTTCTGGTCCGCTTTTTTTTTTCTTAAAGACTTTGCTGTTGTCGCGTATTTCATATTTCGTAGCAGTTCAGGCGTAGTTTAGGTTCCGTGATTCCGTTTCTTCGCTTTGTATTATGGTCTTCTGGTACAGCGTGTGTCTCATTGTATTCTCTTCTGTCTTTGTTTTTTCTTCTTTGTGATTTTGGCTTTCCTGCTGTTTGATTATTGGTTTGTGATGATTCGGCTCTTTTTTGCTGCGCTTTCTCCTTGGTGCCGAGCTGGTTAGTATTCGGCGATCGGTCGATGTGGGTTGTTCGTTCGCGTTTATTTATTTTCTTTTTTTACTTTCTTCTTATTTTTTTTCTTCCTTTTTATTTTTTTCTATTTTCCTTTGCTTTTTTATTTTTTTGGTCTGGCGTCGCGTTTGTCCTCTGCCGGTGTTCTCGTTTTTTCTTTTTTTCATTTCCTCTCTCATTGTTCTTCTTCACCCCACTTTCTATTTCTTTTATTCTTTTTATTGCTTTCTCTTTTCTTCTTTTTTTACTCTTGTGTGTATCTCTCTCTTTCTCTCTCTCTGTGTGTGTGTTGTATGTGTGTGTGTTTGTGTGGTGAGAGATACTTTCACCTGTTGCTTCTTTTTTTTGTTTGAATAGCCTTAGTACATTCCCTCTACAAAGTTTTGCCCAGCGCTTCTCTTTACTTTTTTTGGATGCTGTCAGTCCTACCGGGGGTCGAATTCTATGGATTGGCTTTTCATTCTTTCCGTGTCCTCTTTGCCCTTTTAGCTATTGCCTTTAGTTGTGCCCCCTTCATTACGTTTTTCGCTGGGTCTAGATTTGTCTTTGTGCTTTTAACTTGTGGTCAGCCGTATTCTGCCCTCTGCTCTGCCACCTCATTTATTTCCTAACCTTATATGGTTACCCATGACTTTTTACACTTGGCCTCGATTTTTTGTGTAACAATTGCTTTTCCTTGCTATTTTGCTTGCCTATATTTTAGTTTCATCTGCGCATTTTAACCTTCTCGTTTTCGTACGCTCTTGCGTAGTCTGATTTTCTTTCTTTCTCTTTCTTTTTAAACTCTTTTCTTTCTTTTTCTAATTTCATTCTATTTTTATTATTTTTTTCTCTATCTTTTCTAATGCCTCTTCATCAACCAAACCACCACGCGGTTCGCAATCACACCCGGCTTCAGCTTGGCTATCGCCTCGCGGACAGGATATTGCGGGTTGGTGCGCCCTCTATTGCCACCCACCGTTGTTGCATTGCAGTTCGGGCCTGCCTCTCTTGTTTGCGGCTCATTGACTTCGCCTTCCGCCCTTGCGGTCCCTCTGCTCGTTTTGTTTTTCTTCCTTCTATTCTTCCCGCTGTCTTTGGCCTGTATTCGTATTTGTCTGTCCCCATTTGCTCGCATCTTTTTTCCTTTGAGGACTTTTGGTTCTATTATTTTGCTTCTATATCTATGTTATTCTTTTTTACATCGACTTTTGTATTATCTTCTAGTCTTTTCTCTACAATTCTTCTTCTTTTTTCTCTCTATATTTTCATATCTTTTAATTTTCTATCTTTCTTTCATCTCTTTTTCTTTCTTCTCATTATTTTCTTTTCTTCTTATCTCTTATCTTATCTCTTTTCTTATTCTTTTATCTCTTCTTCTTCTTTCTCTCTCTTTCTTTTCTTCTTTTCTAATGGATTGGTTTTGAATTTTTTTTTTGTGTCTCTTTATTTTTTTCTATCTGTCTATCTCTTACTTTCTTCGCGTCTTTCTTTTGTTTGTTTCTCGAGTACTTATGTCGATCGTCGTCGTTCTGTTCTCTCTATTTTTCTTTCTTTTTTGTCTTCTCCCACTTCCCGGCATGGTGTGGCCTAGCTTCCGGCGTTTCCCGTGGAACACAAGTTTTGTGCTTGCTTCCTCCCCTTCTTTGCGTGGCTGCCCCTATGTCCGTTCTCGTCGTCCGTGTGTGTGCCCGCGTGTCGTATGTTCGCGTGTGTCTCTGTGCTCGTTCCATTTTTTTGGCTCCTCGCTCTTTTTTGTTTTCCTTTTTCTTTTTCATGCCTTTTGCGCGTGCTCAACGTGTCACATGAGTTTCTCGTAGTTGGTGCCCCCTGGATAATTATTGAGTCCGTCTGTAAGAACGTTGGCGGTGTGTTTCATTCTGTCATGTTTGGGCGTGTTTGACGGGTCGGCCGTGGGTATTTTTTTGCCCGCGCTTTATTAATATCTGTTTTCGCGGTGGCATAGGCAGAGCCGTCTCGTGGTCTTGCGGTTGCCTGTTGTTGTGCTCTGTTTTACGTTCTATTTTATATTTGCATGTTTTAGGATGCTCCCTATGATGCCGGGCGCATTTTTTTCGCGCTAATTCTGTGATTGCTTAATGAATATTGGAAGATTTTACCACGGGCTATTCCGTTTTTCAATTTTTTTCGCCTCTTCCCAGCATGTGTGAAGCAAAAATACAGAACCTTTTGGCGTGTGCTGTTTGTACTCTCGATTATTTGAATTGCCAATTTCTTCAAAATCAACGAAAAAGTCGGAAAGTTTTATTATAGTGCCTGGGTTGTTTTTAAGGATTGTCGTGCGTCTGTTTGGGAAGTTGAGAAATCTGTAAAGAACTGTTTTATTTAATGGTGCAAATTTTGCTGTTCAATTGGTCGATTTACTTTTTTGGTCTGTTTTTTTATGCTTTAATAGAATCTCGTAACAGTATTTTTTCTTCACTTTTTTTTCTCTCCTCTCCAGAAGTTCCCGCCGATGTGCCCGGGAAAACCACCTTGCCCGCGGCTTAACTGCATCGAAGCTGCACGCGTTTGGACGTGGCCCTTCACACTGTCTCACCACATAAATTCTTCCCTTCCCGGAAGTTGGACTGCGTGTCTTTATTAACTTTTCTCTGTTTTAATTCATAATTTACGCGGTGCCCTGGGCTTTTTCGTTCCTTTTTTAAATTCTGTGTTTCATTCCAGCCCATATGGTTAATATCTTCCAACATCAAATTTAAGAAACTCACTTCTTTTTGGGCTTCGTTTTTCCCATTCACGTGGATCGTGTTTTCTCTGTTTTTTCGCTTTGTTCTCATCTTTCTTCCTTCTTCTTCTGGGAGCCCAACCCTGGAAGAAAGTGGGCGTTAATTCCTGAAGAATTTTTTCCTAAACTTTTCATGAAGAAAGTGAATTATACAATTATGTAAAGCCAAGCTATATACAAACAATTTGTAAACTGGCTTATTGCTTTAGTTATTGTTTGGGCTTGTGGTTGTTTGACTCTGGCATGGTGTGGTTCGTTGTGTTGGCGGCTAAAATTCTTAAAATTGAAGTTGTTTTGACGCTTTTGTGGTGCAGGGGTGATTTGGCTGCTTCTGTATGTCTTAAAAGCTTTTCTTTTGACTTCTCGTAATAGGAAATGTTTAAAAAGATTTTCCGCTTCCTTTTTTGTTTTTAATTAAAAAATTTAAACGACGATGCTTTTAGGAAAAGATAATTGAAACTTTATACTAAACGGCGGGTAACTTCTGTGCTGTGTGCTTCTCTTTGTTTTTTTCTTTTTCAGATTTGAAAATATCTCCATAAAAATCGAATTAGATGAAGCAAAGTTACACATCTGCGAAGGGTGAGCTAATGTCGGCTCATCTTTTCACACACTCTTTTTTGGCCATACATTTTGTTGCATTCTCCGATTCAAATTCATTGCATGAATAAAGAGACTTTTTTTGGTCTCTTTTTCTTCTCTTTTTTTTTTTTCTTTCAAACTCAAAAAAAGCTCATGAAAAGTTGCCTCCGATTGTCTCATTTTTAGTATAGGAAGTATGTTCAGTAACAAGTTAATAGCAATTCCATACTTATAACTATTAAATTGGTTTCAAAATTACTAATTCCTAATTACATTTTTTTTAGTTTTGAATGGTTATTTAGAATTTAGCTTCCATATGGATCAAGAAGTTGTGAAAGTTATGTCTTCAAAGGTTGTAGATGATGGATTGCGACATACCGTAGTTGTTAATAAAAATAAATACCAAGCAATGCTAAAATTAGATGACCTTTCTCCAGTGCATAAAGAAGGATCTGGATCGCTCTTCTCATTTAATACACTTGGAAATATTTATATTGGTAAGAACCGGTTGTATAATTTTAAAGAACATTCATATTTATTTAAAAGAAAGAGTATAGTGTACATTGAAAGTTTGGAAATCAATTTTCTTTTTCTTTGTTAACATTAGGAGGAACTCCAGATCTACATAGAATGACTGGAAGCAAGTATGCCACAGGATTTTCAGGCTGCATTCATAGATTAAAGATCGGCATTAATGAAATTCACAGTTTCATGGATTTCGCCCTTAAAGGAGTAAACGTCACTCCATGTCCAAGGTAAGTGCATCAATTGGTATAATTGTTACTTCTCTGATGTATGTAAGTGTCGGATATATGGAAACGGTTGTTGTAACTTGCACAATTATATTTGAAATAAAAGTTCTATTTGCATCTTGATAAATATGCATGATATGTATGAGCACTTATCACCAATGTTTGTTTTGCCGATTGCCGTTACCTTATTGTATGTTTCTTGAAAATATTTAACATTTTCATTATGCTTATATGAATATGTTTAAAAGCACAGATATTTGCCTGTTTTATACTTCTTTTTATGCTGCTTTCATTAAACCGAATGATATCAGTGCTTTCGATGTTAAATACTGCTTTTTCTTCAGTTCTTATTATGAAATGAGAGCAAGAAATTTTGTTGAGTATGTTTATCCTCCATCTGTAATAAAGCATACATCAATTACTACGAAAAGAAAAACTGTAACTTCCAGAAAAGTTTATCACGGCTAGAGGTAAGAGGATTCCTTGAATACTTAGAGCCCCTCTCAAAATATGTGCTTTTGTATTAGAGTTATTCATTGCTTGGACTTTAACTTAAAAATTAAAAACTATACTTCTATTACGCATAATATACTTAACCTCATAGGAAATTGAGATTCTTTTTGTAGTCTTATTAAATTATCTTTTTCCATACTGCTTTAACAAAAGGGCGACGATTATTTTCATCATAAACCGAATTCCATATCTATTTTGATGCGCGTAAACGTTAGAATTTAATACGTTAAACTATCATTTCACTTTTACACCAATCCAATTGACCCAATAGTCATTCATTCATTTAAATGCTCATAAAAATTAAAAATTACAAAATTATTTTGTTCATATTCTTAAATATTTTGAAAAGATTTTTAATTGAAATATATGTAATGCTTTACCTTCAGACTTAAAACAAATATAATATTAGAAAGAACGGTTTTTTTGCAAATGTAAATAAGTTTTCACAAAGGTATCTGTCTTATCTTTCTATCTGTAACACTTCCACGTTATTTATTTTCAACTTAGGAAACTTTCTTTTAAAAGACTATATTTTACATCAATTTTCATTTCCCATTCATGATCGATTGATTGAAAATATGCCGCCCTGGACAATTGCGGTGCCTATTTCAAGTTTTAAAAATTATAAACTATTTATAGGTGTACTTAGACAAATACATATTATGAAATACCACCAAAGAAATCAATGTTCAGAACAAAATTAATTTTTTAGCTGAAAAGTCACACCTGGTCCTCGCTCCTTATCATTGTTAGCATCAAAACTATATTTCTATTTTTACTTTTAATATTATCCTCTGCATGTATACTAATATTGAAACTTCTTTGAAAAACTCATTTTTTTTATCTTCAATTAGCTTTTCTCGTGTCTCATTTTACTGTATCTTTATATTAGGTAGGAACTGACAGATATTTCAAGTGAATGAATAAGTTGTGTGGTAATATAAATTTGTATATATTTAATTATATAAATCTGTATATATGTGATAGCTTATAATAACATAATCTATGCTTAAAAACTAATCGTCCCGAACGAGTCAGGGAAAGAAAATTTAATATTTTTGCATTCAGAAGGTAACTTATGCTTACTAACTTTCAACGTTTTTCATCCTCTACGTTACTTATAGCTATAATTTTAATATCCATTTTACTAACACAATATCAACTAACTGCTCTTAATCCTTTTTTCTGTGTCATTAGGTATCGCAAATCTTTGCGTCGTGAGACATTGGGATCCACTTCTCAAACTCTCAATTCATATAACATTAATTCATCTTTATACGCTACTTTCCCTTTTCCTGGACTAACATTTACTTCTTTCTCTTCAACATCTTCTCTTCACATTTGCCCATTTTATCTTGTTGTGGCATCTAGTTTCTTTTTATGTTTGCTTTCTATCTCGTTTTCATTAGTTAACTCCCGTACCTTTACACTATATAAATCATACAAAGTTTTGGAAGCTTGAAATGCCTTGTTCTCACCACTTTTTCTTACGCTTGGTCTCTTAAACAAAAGGTAAAAACTCTGTTGCCTTAAACTGTTTATTATAATGAATATGAAAATATAATTATTTAAAGCTATTCCTATTTGTATTCTTGTATTTCTTTTTCAGTGAAGCATATAGTACATCTGGGAGATAAACTAGAGGGTCATGTTCTTAATGAAAAAAATTACATATAATGTAAATAACATTTGGGAAACAGAAACAAACTCTGTGGATCTGACAATAAGATAAAAATAATATTCATCATCTTGAACGTCTTCCAAAAGCCAATCGAAGGATATTATCATTTTAATGCTATTGGCGAAAGAAACTTCTCCGCCCCTGTTAATTTTGGCTTCCTTCTTTGTTGGAGTAACTTCTTGGTGAATTTTGTCTGTAATTCTGTTAATGGTACGTCCTAAGGTGCCTTCGTCGTTTATGTGCTTTTAGGTAATAAATACATTTAGTATATATACATTTTTTATATAAAAAAAATTACACTGTTAAGTGATCAATTTCTTCCATTAAGATATTAAAAAGTGATACCCTTATTATTATATAATTAATATTATTAGTAGAACTTCAAATTTGGAAATTGTCTTTCGTATTCTATTTAAAATTCTATTAGTTCTGTATTATAGAAAAAAAGTATGAAAACGCTTTTCAATATCATTGTCTCAAATATATCCGTAAAATTGGGGCACCCTAAAATTGGTGTACTTCACATTTTACACACACATTCACTATATATTATATAACATAATATATATATATATAACATATATATATATATATATATATATATATATATTTAACTACTACTATATATATATATATATATATATATATATATATGTGTATATATATATATATATATTCCAATTAATGACAATTTTTGCCTTTTAAATTTGATTTTACAACCTCTTTTTTTTAAATAAATTGTTGTCTAACATTGAAACAATTAAAAACAGCGATATGATTAATGGTGGGTGGGGCATATTCCTTCCTTATTTGGTGTTTTCCGCCATTACCAATATTATTTTCACGTACTCCCAATCGCTCTGCCGAATACCCCTAGGGATACGCGTTCCCCAGGTTGGGAAGCGCTGGTCTAAAGGATATTGGATGGTTAGGTTAGGTTAGGTTATGTTATGTTATGTTATGTTATGTTATGTTATGTTTGGGTAAATAAAGGGATAGCTTTTACAAATGCTTCCAATTGAAATCTTACACGAGTAAAGCTAAAAATTTATTTAATGGTTTATGTAGAATAGGAAAGAGACGGCAAATTATCAGTTAGGCAATTTCGTCATTATGACAATTCATCCTGCATCGGTCATGCAAGTTTTACTGCTTATGACCTCTATTTGAAAATGTAGATTTAACTGAAGGAAAAGAATTTTGCTTGTAAACGAGACGAGGTCTAGAAGAGCCGTCGCAAGCATTGTTAAACACTCGCGGAATGCTTCAGTTTTTTTCTCTTCTGTGTGGTGGTTGAAGTTTGAAATAATAAAATTTTTCTTCAAAATTTCTCGAAGTAGTAGTAGTAGTACTCTACCAATATTTTGGGGGCGATTATGACGGCCGAGTCTATCCCTAAATAACATGTGCCTCAGTTTTTTTTTTCCAATTTTCTACTTGCCTTATTTGTATAAATTTAATATGCACATAATTGGCGAGAGCAGTGGCATATGGAACTTACTTGACTGGTGCAACAATCTTTATGCATATTGATATTTATTTTAAAGCACGTCATATAAAGTCAACTAAATTCACTTTTTTAAGAATCAAAATGCAAAGATTCAGAGAAGCTCCAAGTAAGAATACTTTCCAAAATAAAAACCTAAGAATTAATACAGTATATATGTATACATACACACGATTAATACCAACGCTGACGGGCAGTCTTAATACAAACAAAATTGATGTAATACTTCTCTGATAACCGGAAATTGGGCAACCAATAAATATATTTTGAGAATATGGTCTTACAGCATCTGATTTAGAATACTTCAATAAGGTGAATCTGAAAATGTTGCGCAATCGAGTCTAGGTAATTCAAAATTATGGTATACCATGCTCATACATACTTGACCAACCTAGAATCTGAAACCGGAAACAAAAGTAGTAGAAGAATATGTCATAGTCAGAAAAATCCACTCTAGAGCTTCACGAGACTGCGACAGACCATCGCTGTAGCATCTCGTCAATGTAGGGTTCATTCCCTGGGCCAAGCCCACAACCATACCCGCCATTCACTTCATTATACACCTCACATTTCTCTACTCTAGGCATCTTTACTGACTCAATCCACTTTTTTTCTTCTCGGTCTCCCACCGATCGATTCCCAGCATCACACGCACACCACTATACATCCGCTTTACTAACCGACTATCATCATCCTTTCCATATGACTAAAACAACTCGATGTACTCTGGTTTATTCTTTTTACGCCTTTCTTCAAACCACACAACTCTAATGCATGACTCACGACTGAATTTTCTACCTAGCATGCTCCTAAGATTGGACGTCCATCTGAACACATTGTACCTTTAGATCTATACCTCTTATTCCAGACCATAGTTTCACTACTATACATTAACACATTTTAGCAACACCCTCATGCAAAGTCCTAGCGCACTCAAAACGATCCCTTTATATCCACAAAGGGTTTAATTGCACTAGCAACCTTCCTACCATTCACAACTTTTCTAGTACACACTGCATCATCCGTTCCCTTTTCATCCAACACATCTTAAATATTTAAACTGATATCTTGTTCAGCTGCTTCGTCTAACATGATCTCACATTAGCTTATTCTCCCACTCACCACCATAACTTTAATTGTAATTTATTTGTTTCTCAAATCCCTCCTACACACCCTGCCAAACCCTACCAATCTCTCTCAAACATCTTCAGATTCACCGCACAAACCAAATCATCCACATACACAATTATATTACTACTTTCATTCTCCAATATTCTAACACCTTCCCTTGCAACCCCCGCCTCTAACTTTTTCCGTAACCCCATTCATGCAAATATAAAACTAAGGGACGTAACACATCCCTGATTCACTAAACTATTAATTTTAAACCAATCATTTTCAACTCCATTTATTCTTACACGTTTCACTTTAGCCATATATACTTTTAATTCCATTCAGAAACCTACCATCAACACAATACATCACTTAAAAAATACTTGCCACAGAGCTACCCTATTAATTCTGTCATACGCCAGTTGCAAGTTCATAAAACATAAATGCAATTTATTTGTCTTCTCTCATTTTCTCAATCATTTGTTTCAACGTAAAAATTTGATCTACACATCCTCTACCACTTCTAAATGAACCTTGCTCTTCGTCAATCAGTTATTCGAATCACTCAACCAAGATACCAGCATATATCTTCTCTGAAACACTATAAACTAATTACTTTATAATTGCTACAATTCCCTTACCCCTATATAAGGGTTCTATTACTGCTCTCTTCCAGTCTCTCGGAACTATACCCTCCATAATCGCTTTGTTACACAACTTCCAAATCCATTCAGTCACCATCTCGCCTCCATTCTTGATCATTTCACCAGTTATTCCATCTATGCCTACAGATTTACTATTATTCAACTTTCTCTCTCATTCTACCAATTACCTCATCCCCAAAGTACCTTTTTCTTGCACTATCAAATCCATACACATTCACTATCACCTCTTCATAATCATGTTGGGCGGAGGATGCTCGTGGCACCAAACTTCGGATCGTCAAACCCGTCATTGGTTGTTGGTTTTCTTCTAGTAGGAGGAGTCGCCTCTTGGAGGTGGCCCTGGCTCGCTTGCGTCTGATAATACCAATCTCACCCATGGGTTTCTTATGTCGCAGGGGGATCCCCGACCTGTACATTTTGCTCCTCCAATTGTCCTCACAGTCGTTCATCTCTTTGTGGATTTTGTTGCCATCTCGACCCTTAGAAGCAAGTTCTTTCCTGACGTGCTAACTATACCTCTTCGGCATCGCCTTCAGCACATCTTATCCGAATCATCTCACTTTCGTAGTGATCGCTTTTTTGCCTTCCTATTGGAACTGAAGATCTTATATAAGATCTAACCATCTCAGCTTTGTTCCTATTTCGTTCAGTTAGGGATTTCCCCTGTCGTTAGTTTACTGACATGGTATAGCCGCATTCTTGTGTGCTGCGGAGATCCCTATACATCCACTCCAAAAAAAATTACTGGCAATGTTATGTAGATTATATATATATATATATATATATATATATATATATATATATATATATATATATATATATATATATATATATATATATATATATATATATATATATATATATATATATATATATACACAATAATACACGATATAATGAAATGCATATGTTGGGTCCCACTTCACGGGGTATCCTGGGTAACGACAAGCTGCCTATCACCCCGCCACCTGCAAAATTACCTGTCGACGATAGTTACCTGTGGCCATCTTGCTGGAACACCCCCCAGCTGCTGATTTCTGCTCCCGACTCAAACAGGGCTTCCTCGCTTGTTGGCAGGAGGATCATCGTGGCAAACTGCGTAGCGTAAAGCTTCTCCTGGGGATTTGGTCATCGCCTTATCGCCGGAGTCGACACCAGGAGGTCGAACGGACGCGAGCGCGAAACGGCTACGCCGCCGAACACATAGCTATCTTACGGCAAGGGAGCATCCCCCCTTTATGTCCTTTCTGCCGTTCAGTGTTCATATTTTCGGTGCGCCATCTTCGTGGATTGTGTGGCTCTTGCGGTTTCCAGAGACCGGCTTTTCCCCTTGTTACACACCATACCTGTCCAATCCCGCCTCTCATATTGTCTGAATCACTTCCATTTCCACTGTGACGCGATTTTGTTTCCGGAAACTGACTGCTCATAGGATTTAATAATTGCGATCCCCGTTTTCAGCGCGTTCTATTTAGAGTTGCCCCTGTTGGTTTTCTGACTCGAGATCGCCGCTTTTTTAGCAGTTCAGCACGTAATTCAAAAAATTATATATTATATATATATATGTATTATTATTAATATATATATGGTTATATATATATATATGGTTATATATATATATTATGCTATATATATGGTTATATATATATAGCATGAAGTGGCGCACGAAAATTACAGCAAGTTTCACGGTGATAAATGCTGCACCGGAAAGAAACACTCCAAATCGAGGGCACCGAACGAAGCGCCTGAAACGA
>JABUQX010092901.1:0-12209 GCA_015478945.1 Trachelipus rathkii
ACAAACGGAATATTTTATTATATATATAACTATATATTTATACTATATATATTTTGTATTATATATATTATATATAATATATATTTATATATATATATATATTATTTTAATTTCTAATCTGCATATATATATAATATAATTATATATATATATAATGTACGGCGTGTGTGAGTGTAGGTGTGCGTTTGTGCTTGTGATTGTTTGTTTGTTTGTTTGAATAGAGGGGTAAAAGCTATAAAGACTAAAAAGATAAAAGCAATACAGGAGAATTTCAGAAACAATATCAATAATTATGGTAAAAGTATGAAAACGACAATTTCCTTTTTTCTTTTTATTTATCACACTCCGATGTCTTTTGTCCTAAGAGGAAGGCATACTTTCCTTCAGAGTTCCTTTCTAGGAATCAAACGTGTGACCTCCACACGAATCCGTATTGTTATTGCATAAGTATATTAGTCTGTATAAAAGCTTTGAAATAATCTGCAAAGTTTTATATTCTCTTCTACTAGTATTGTGAGCAGCTTCTTGTCAATATGAATTTAGCTTCATCTTCAATACTCAACCATACCTTTTGCGCAAATTTAGTTTGCATGCCTACTCTTTTACATCATATGAATGAATTTATGAATCATACATCATACATCATTCAAAATCATACATCATAACATCTAGAATCAATTTAAAAAACGTTGGTATACAATTTAGACTGCTTCTTAAAATTCACATCTTTTTTTTAAAAATACTGCCTAAGAAATATATAATGATGAAGAGGAATATTAATATTTTTAATTTGAAATTTCCTTCATAAATTTGTTTGCCCAGAATCATCATGAAACAGCCTATGCTTATAGCAGCCACTCTTAGCCATTCTTAAAATTAAATTTATTATTGTTATTATTATTATTATTATTATTATTATTATTATTATTATTATTATTATTATTATTATTATTATTATTATTATTATTGTTATTGTTATTGTTATTGTTATTGTTATTGTTATTGTTATTATTATTATTATTGTTATTATTTTTTATTATTATTCATTATTTATTATTATTATTCTTTTATTTTTCTTTTATTTATTATTTATTATTTTATTATTATTATTATTATTATTATTATTATTATTATTATTATTATTATATTATTTTATTCATTCTTTCTAGCTTTAAGCAAAAAAATTATCCCATTTCTTCAAGTTTTCCCAGATCTATTTTGAAGACATCACGGTCCCCCGGGGGTTTCCGGAACACAGGTTGAGACCCTCCCTCTGGCTTCCAGCATCTGTCCATCATACAATTTGCATGGAAGAAAGCTCTTAAATTTTCTATCTATCTATCTTATTATCTATGTATCTATCTATCTATCTCATTATTTTCTATAATCTATCCATTCTTTCATTATATATCTATAATATATATTTTATCATTATTACATATATAATTAGGTATATATATTATATACTATATAATATATATATATAATATAATTATTTATATTATATAATATATATAAATATATATATTATATTATATATATATATATAATATATATATTATTATATATATATATAATTATATATATATATATATATATATTCATATTATATAATATATATTATATACATTATATATAATTAATACATATATATATATATATATATATATTATTTGTGTGTTGTATGCTAGTCTGTAAATGTCGTGTTTGAACAAGCTCCATAGTCATGTAAATTATCTCAATTTATCAAATATACTTCTGAATGAAGACTTATTTTGAACAAATGACCAAATTTACCCAATTACTTTATATACCGTATATGAATATTAAAATATCAAAATGTAAAATATAAGTAAGAAATAAAAAATGCTATTTGCTCGAGCGAACCACAAAACCTTTATTAAATTTTTAATAGATTCTCTTCGACCCGAATTCACTTGAAATAATATCAACTTTTTCCAATAATATATTTTCAGATGCAATTATTTATACTTGTATTGTTATATAATATATATTTTTTTTTATTTAAAACACTTTTCATTCGTTGTTATAATTCTTTAAATATAAATATTTTTTAAAAAAAAATAATTCAGAACATTTACCGTTCAAGAGCCAAAAGCATTTACGAATAATTTAAACCAATTATAATTGGTTTAAATGGGAAAGATTTAAATTTTAGTATTTATCATCGCAGAGAATTACGAAGGTTGGGGAAGGTGTTGTTTAGGCGGAGGATGAAGAATTTTGAGTGACAACAAAACGTAACGGGCGTACTTTATTAAATATATATATATCTATATCCTAATATATATATCTATCCATATATATATATATATATTATATATTTTTATTATATATTATATAATAATATTTATATATATATCTATACATATATATATATATATTAATATAATATATATATATATATAATATATATATATATTATATATATATATATATTATATTATATATATAATATATATATATATATATATATATATCACTATTATTAATATATATATATAAGAATAGAATTGATTAGAGTAGATATGATAGATAGATGATAGATAGATAGATAGATAGATAGATAGATAGATAGACTTTTGTTAAACTTAAATTCTTTATTTTTAATAAAGTACATAAAACCAATAAACAAGATAGATGATAGTATAGATAGATAGATGATAGATAGAATAGATAATAGATAGATAGATAGATAGATAGTAGAGTAGATAGTATGATAGATAGATAGATAGATAGATAAATGAAACCGTATTAATAATGAAAAAACATTTAAAGCAAAATACAAATTAGAACGAGAATTCACAGAGAAGTTAAAATAAAAGAAGAAAAGACAAACTATGGATAACTGAGGAGAGAGAGAGAGAGAGAGAGATGAGAGAGAGAGGAAGAGGAAGATGAGAGAGAGAGAGAGAGAGAAGAGAGAGAGAGAGAGAGCACCACAGCTGAGTTGACGCGAATTTTCCTCGTTTCGATGAGACCATTTCCGATCAGAAGATGCGGGCTTTCAGTTCTTAACAATGAACACCCGAAGACCCCTAAAAGGGGGGGGATTGTCTCCAAAAGGGGGTATTAAGGGTCATTGAGTTGAAGGGTTATTCGAGGTTATAAAAGGAAAGGGTGAATATTCGAAAGATATAAACTAGGAACACAATGCAACTCCAATGTGATGGCGTAAGCTTACTGCAGCTGTTTTGTTTTTTGTTTATTCTCATTTTGTTTGGCTTCCATTTAATAATTCTCGTTGGGCCGAAGTAGAAGTAGTAGCGAGGTTGTGAAAGAAGACTACTTTTCCGAAGTTCAATATAATGAGGTACGGTCAGGGGGGGGGTGGTATGTGCTATTAGGGAGGAGACAGTGTGAGAGTAGAGTGGCCTGTAGAGGGTATGGGTCTGAGGTGTGAACAATATAAGTATTGAATGATAGATAGATTATTATGTAGTATCAGGGTGAGGAATCGAGTTTAATATTTTTCATTCTTGTCAATAGCTTTTTTGTTATCTGTTGTGGTAGAGAGGCAAGGGAAAAGTGTGGTGACTTTTACTAATGAGAGTATTGAAAGAAGGACTTATTACGATTGTGTGGTATAGTGAAATGAGAGAACATAATATAATGTTAAGGAGTTTATCATACATAAAATTAAGAAGATATAAATTTGTGGAAAATTTCTCAAAATCTATTGTGGGTGAAGTATATAAAAAAATTAAGTCTGGCTATAGAAGTTAGTAATTAGGCCTTGAAGCCAAAGCAAAAGAGGGAGTCGGTCAAAGACATATGAAATTTTACAGGAACCAAAAGTGTTAATGGTGGATGATGCAGAAATTGTGGTACCAATCTGGTTGAATGTGTCCCCTGTGATTGACTTCAAAACAATAGGAGTTTTTATTAAGGGGATGTTAATGGCATATTTGTTTTCTAATTCTGAGATGAGGGAAAGCCGAATTAGCGAGGAGTTTGATCCCGGATACCGTACCTATAGAGTTCCATATGGTATAGATCTCAGAGATCATTTAAAGATATATCAGTACAGCAGTTCAAGTGTTGATGGGAGAAGGGGTAGATGATATGTGTGGTTTGTCAATACTTATGCTTATGTATTGTATTGTATATGCAAATGATGAAGTACATGGGAGAGGGTTCGCTCCGGTGATATGTGCTTTGAGAATCTACTTTGTCGTTTAGTGCTTTGTATTTGAAAAAAGAAGTGATCTTTAGAGAAATAGTTAGAGTCTATTATAGTGTGGTTTTGATGTAGAGATGACTTGAAAAATTCAGATTTTTTTTTGAAAGTTTCTTGTTCCATTTTGAGATTAAGTAATGTTGGCGTGACGGTGTTGTGGATCGCTTTCTCCTTCTTCTTCCTCCTCAAATGTAATTAAAAGGATTAGGGTTGGAAGTTTAAGAAAATATCTTGTATGTAGAGTTCGTAAAGAAGAGGAAATAATTGCTAACTATTAGGAAGAGAGAGAGAGATGATAGCTCAATATTGTTTGCATTAGGAAGTGGAAAGATTTGGGTCACACTTGAAGAGGAAACTGAAATGGAGGGTGAGGCCTGTAATATTATGTGACAAGGATTGGAGATGGTCCTGATTGTGGTAAACTTATTCCTTGGCACAGAGAACCATGAGTGTGAGTACTACTAAAATATGTTCTATGAAAACATGCCTCACCAACATTTAAAATGGTGTGTGACGATCTCTTTCGAAAAGCATCGCGGTGGGGAGGGGGAGTGCAGTTTGAGAGATTCTCGTGTGAAATATGTAAAGTGGTGGTTAGTGAAGTAAGAGAGTATTTTATACTTAGGCATTAATGTGTGGGGGAGATCATAAGGTTTTCAAACAAACACATGCGAAAGAAATTTGTGGAATCTTTAAATTTGGATATGGTAGATATAAATAACTGAAGTAGATGGTTAATGAGTTTGAAGACCTATGCTGAATAGTGGTGTTTTAAAATTTAATATCTTTACTGTTGTCAATTTCCACTTTATCTATATTAATCCTATTCTAAGAAGAGTAAAGTTTGGAGTTACTATTACTATATTCTATTGTGTGTGCTATGCTTAGATATGAGGGTTACTTTTTTGTTCATGTGCTCTTACTTAGTATCTTCTTTTTCCGTTCTTGTACGGTGGTTGAAAGATGCTCTTGCCGGACCTCTCGAGGTGTGGTCGAAGGCGATCCATATTGTTTAATTTGAGTCCATTTATATGTGAATGAGGTTGATGTATAAGAGCTGATCTATGTATGTGTAGTATTGCTTTGTAGGCGGGCATTGTGGCGTGGTGTCTGTGAACCTTGCGGGGCGATCCTGCTGTGCAGTATGTCGAGTGGCGACAGTTTGTGTTGCGGCATCGGCTCTGGGGTCTCTATTTTCCTTTTTCCTGAGAGGTGCTGTCGGATGCTGCGTGAAGCAATCAGGTCAATAGCAAGGCTTACAGCTTTCATTACTTTTCCTTCATTTTCTCCCTTTCCTATATCTTATATTTTTGTGCTAAACTGGAATCATCCAGACCTTTGTCATGCATGATTTTTCTATCTGCTTTTAGGTGTGAGATATTGTGTCTTGCCGTTATATTAAAAGTTTCCTATTCTCTATCCTGTTACCAAAACAGACAATGGGGGGACCCCTTGTGAGGTGTACTCTCAACATATCTCTGCGAATCCGGATTTTCCATTCTAACGGCATGTTCATACTGAACTGTGGCCTGTAACCCATAGGTATTACCCACCTGGGGGGGTCCCTCAATTGAGAAATTATTAAGTAATAGTGTGAAATTAAATATAATATTATATATAATTTTTGAAAGAAGTAAAAAATTATAAGAGAAATCAAGTTTTTTGTGGAGAAGGGGGGGAGTTGGAGGCTGAGGACGGGCACTCTTGGTCCTTTTTTTTGGAGACCGGTTGTTGACATTCTTGAAGCAACAGGACCCTAAGAAAAGCGAAAGCGGGTATATTGGATCAAAGTTTATCCGCTTATTACACAATCTACAGATCCGCTCCCGCGCGTCCTCATTCCCTCTGTACCTCCCTCTGGACACGGCTAAGCGGATACATCCATCCCATCTACAGCATACAGCTTCAGTTGGCGAACTGAAAAGAAATGATAAGAAAGGAGAGAAGACATTTTGCACCTATAGTGTGTTGTGTGATTTTGAAGGCTAAAGAGAGACAGCTATTGTCGGGTTCAAATTTTAAACATCGATCTTACTATTATATCTTGTGAAACATTTAAAGCATTGCTTTGTTAGGATTTGTGATCTCTATTCACAGATTGGGAGGTTCTCCAACTTCCTACCTCTCCTTTATTGAAAAATATTTTGGCCCATCTTGGCTCTTGTGGTTAATTGGATCTTCACTCACTCATCATCATAATACATTAGCTGTTGGGAATCGGATATTGGGTCAGGCATCACTGTGTAATAATTATCATACTCATGCGAGTCAGATAATACATAGACTAAGTTGTTGCGAATCATAAATTGGTCATGCGTGGGTGTCTTCGTGCGTAATGTAGGGTGGTGGGTGCGCGTTGCGTGGGGCCATTCGGGGCATAGTGGCGGGGGTGTGGGGTGCTTGAGTTTTTCCATGCAGACATCAATGAATTTTGATTTGCGGTTTTTGCTGGTAGCAACCGATGTTGTTACAAGGTTTCATCACTCCCTTGATAATCCTTCTGCTATTACCTGTAAGCATTATCCGATCTAATTATTGATAATATTTTGTTTGATCTGCTCAGTTATAGGGGCGTGCTTTCAGTGGAATATTTGTGTTATTTGGATTCCATTTTAGAGTCTCTGCAGGCTGGTTTTCGCCTCTCTACGGTGTTTTTCAGTAGCACTATGATCGCTAAGTTAACGGATCGAAATGGCACAAAGGGGGTGGGTAGTGGCCTGCATCGCTCGCATGTGATTAGCAGATTTGGTGTTGGTTAGTGGGCGGGGTTGATTCGTGTCTAGGTTGTGAAACAGGGGCCTGTGGCTTGTGCCATAATTGTTTGGAAGGTCTTCTTTGGATAGGCTGTGTGGGGGGTCTTCGTTGAAAATTAAGCGGGTGGTGGGCCGCCTTGGGGGGGGAAAATTTTGAGAGCTTCGGAGTGAATGGAGGCAGCTTTATGGAAATGTACATTGCCTGAGGGACAATCAAATATTTGATCGGAGTTATTTAATCTGCCCTCTCAGATCTATTAGGGAGGAATTGCGGTTGAATTTGGTCTTGGATGGCCGAGGTTAGGGAAATTATACGTAAACTATTTGCAAATCGCGCAGAGAGAATAGTTATCAGTGCTTTCTCAGGTAAGTAAAGTACCAATATTGTAATAATAATGCATTATTATTGATGAGCTTTTCGTCTGGTTGGAAAGCGACAACCAAAATGGGAAGTGTATCATAAAGCTGCTGTGATATAATTGTATATCAGAAGAAGGAGACCACAGAACTTAAGTGGATACGGTGCCTTCAGAGGGCCGCACTTGAAGTTCCTTAATGCGTAACATAGCGTCAAGAAAGAATATGGTTTATCAGGAATATTAAAAAGTGGGGGGGCCTTTTATCTATTGGCCAATGGAAACTCCAAGGTGATAGGGTCAGGAATGAAAATTTTGTGGGCTCTTGCGATGTGGAGGAAGAGGAAGAGGTTGGCCGGGGGTCGACCTCGAGAATGCGGGAGGGGTCAGTGGTGGCTGGCAGCGCTGGGTGTTCAGAGGCTGCCTGGGGCCAAGTTGGTGTGTTCGCTTCAGAGTACCAGTGCTTTAGTTGAATGTTCCTTCTGGACGTTTATTTCTCCCAAGGTGGAAAGAGACGGACCTTTTCCATTTGCCGGTTGACTCTTGCTGTGAGGAGTTAATTCAGGTTCTCGTAACTTGGGTTATAGTGGCTATAGGTTGAGCCGTTAGATTGGGCTTCGAATTTTGGCTGGTTTTTGAGCCGGCGTTTAGCTGAAATTTGTGAGCTGTTCCCCAATCATTATTTTGTGTGCCATATCATTGGTCTGGTGTTTGAACATCTATCAGGTGGTCATGGGTCTATTTTTAAATATTTTTATTGAGAGAGAACAAAAAAAATGACCCCGATATGACGTGTGTGTAACGTTTACATGTGCATGTGAGGAGTATGCGTGGTGTATGTGTGTGATTTAAAAAAGTGAAGGACTATTGAAACATTTTAAATATTTTTGATAATTGTATTGTATAAATTTAAAGGTAAAATACTATCCTAATTTGAATTTAGCTTTAACAGATTTTGAAATCGTGAGATTTTTGGAGCTAGACCGCTATTATTGTTTCTATTTGTTTCCTTGGCGACTGTCACGACTGGCCAATCGGAGGTGCTATGCTCCCTTCGCGACATTCCCTTTCACAACACTCTCTAGAGGTCAACCTATTCAGGAGCTGAAGAGCGCCATCGCCAACTGGGCTCGCCACGGATGGCGTCACGTGTCTGGGGAGTGCCAAATGCTACCATGCAGCCTTGAGGTTAAGTAGCGGGCAGAACGAGAACGAGACGAAGGCGGTTGTTTCCTCAATATATGTTTTATTTTTCATAACCTTTACAACCGGTGGATTGCACTAAAAATATAAAAACAGCAGTCTACATATCAAATAAAACAACACAAAAATAAATAGAATTCAACATATAAAGGGAACAAAAAAAAGTAATAGAAAAGACGAATTCTCTATTACCTAAAAGGGGTTTAGGGGACACGCAAAATAATGTTTTCACGCTGGAGTTATTAGGTAAAAGGCGAATATAATAGGTTCATTTAGCAAAAGTGGTTGATCACCTACACTATAAATATCACAACTTAAATGAAACAATTCAAACGTGTTCAAAAATAGAGGTTGGTAATTGGGAGTTCAAGAACTGTGTGTTTCAATAATAAATTATCTATAGAGAGAATCGGGAGGGGACGCATAAATACCTGATCACTGTAAAATCGTATGTATAATAATTAATATCTCTACAATACATATAGCTTTGTTCCTCATACCAGGTTAGACTCGCATTTCATTTCTTCTTAATCCAAGGTTGCAGAGGGAAGGAGTAGTAGGGTCCTTCAATTTCAACTCGCTCAATCGAAACACAACCTAAAACTACAATCTTAGTGTACATATACCACCCTCTCATATACGATGAGGAAAAACCTCTTAATTAAATGGTAATAAAACTATATCACAACACCTTATTCATAGTCCAGTATTGAGGCCCCACGGAGGAGAACACGCGAGCCAAACCTAGCCACATGTGCTTTAACATTTTTTAACTTCTTCTATTTCCCACGAATGGGGAGGGGGGAGCGATTTAGGCCTTGATTGTTTATTCCTTATTCGGGCGGGGAAGAAATGTGATATGGGTGTAGAGAGGTGGAAACTTTTCGTTTTTTCAATCCATATTACCTTCCTAGAATGATATTTCCCTGGTAAAGTGTGAGAATTTGTTAAGAATTTATAAATAATATGTGCAGAGGAAGTAGGACTTACCCAGCTGACGCAAAAATATGGATAAGTGGACAAACACATCTGTACAGAAACCACGTGTATAAAAAAGTGAAAGTTTTTCTCATGGGCGATAGGGTTTTGGCTCGGCCGTGTGGACCAATAAAAGTTTGTGGTGGGTGGAGGATGAGTATTCCCTTTTATAAATTTTGGGGGTAGTTCGCTGTCTCGAGAGTAAACGCAAAGCTTTAAGACGGGTGTACGTGGGAATGGGGGAAAGTTTATACTTGTGGCGTACGGCTTTTAACTAAGCCAATCATAAAAAACGGTAAGACAAATGAACGGAGCGTCATTGTCATCTTATCTAAGCTTGATTTTTTTAGTATCACTAATATTAAAGAAAATCATGCTAATTGTTATATGTCCAAGAGGAAGCAAATCTAAAATTAACATATGCAAAATTAATTTTTTACTGTATATATCTCCAATTTTAGGTGTATATAATAATAATATAGATATATAGGGGGTAAGGTAGGGGTACGTCATACTACGGTAGGGTTTTTATTTTACATTTTACTGGTTAATAATTTATAATAATTTATTATAATATATTATAATTATATTATATTTAGGGAGTAAAGACCTTCAAAGTTCTCATAAGGGCTGTCAGAACTCCTGCTAAACTAGTTGCTTGTCCCATTAAGGTATTCATAGATGTGGTCCTCCCGTGTATCCCCTGCATTAAGAGTATTTTCCACTAACACTTCCACGGCTACGATTGTTGATTATATAACACATTTAGAGGCTGTTACAAATTGTCTAGATTCGCTAGTTGGTTGCTGATTTTACAAAGAGTTTAGAGGCTGTTACAAATTGTCTAGATTCACTAGTTAAGTCCTCTTTCATCTTCTTATTATATAATGTACTACAGATATGTATTTTATATATTATATTATAATTATCCATCATAACAAACCTTTTTCTCCCAAAAAGACTTGGGGGTAATGGAAGAAATACTATTGTTCACTCGGATACAATAAAGTAGAAGATTGATGACGCAAATGACGAAAAGTAAAGCCCATGCCTTACCGCCCCTTTATACCTATTTAGTGAGTGGATACGTCGTCGTCAGTCAGAACACACTCCTCAACCCCTACGAGGCCTTGGTCACGGGACCCAGCGACGCAAACCGCTCACATGGCATCTCGTCAGTGGAGGGGTTATCATCCCTTAGCCTAGGTGAGTCATCAACCATACTCCCATCACAAAACCCCGCCATTCACCTCTATTATATGTCGGGAGGTAGCGTTTCTTCTTCGCCCCTCTTTGTCAAACTCTAATTTTTTCTCTCCTGGTAGGCATGGCCTGTTGACGCGTGAACTGGCTCAGGTCCGAGCTTTTTTCTTACGGTATCCGGGCCAGCCCTGGCTCGATTGCCCAACACACTCGCCACTATACATACGCTCTTAGACCAAGGCTAACTATTCCATTCTCTTTCCACATGCCAAACCCTATTCTCAACGTACTTTCATTTTCACCTGACAATCATCAACTTTCTAATACGTTTCATTTCCTTATTTTTATCATTTCTTCCTTCATATTTACACGCCTCTAAGATTGTCTTCTGAACACAATTGACTTCCTAGCATTCTTTATATCCTCTTTATTTCCCAGATTTATTAGTCTCACTACTACCACATTAACACAGATAATTGGAGCGGAGACATAACCCATGGTAAGACGGCAAGGCGCACTCTAACTTAGTCCTTTTCACATCTCACCAAGGATTTTAATTGCAACAGCTCACCTTCCTGCCATCTCACTATACGTTCTCTACTACACTTCTGCATCTATTCCTTTTTTCTCCCTTTTATATTTCTCACATTATATGAAGTGCGAGGCGATATTTGAGAAGACTTAGACACTTCTTGTCACAGATTAGCCCTACACGGCATCAAACAACATAATTTTACAACACGAGGACTGATCCAGCGTGTCCGACTGGCTACTAATCCATTAACTTTAACTCTATTAAGTGTAACGGTTTATTATTGCAAGATGGGACCTAATAGCCTTTATACACACCACTAGGCCGAAGATCTACCATACATAATACTCATCCTCTTTTACTAAACTCTATACTACCATCTGTCAGAATTGGCGGCGCGACTACAAAATCGGGTCTTTTTTTTTAAATCATCTGCATATAATAATAAAGAATAACGCCGCAACCTTCCACTCCTCTGTCAATTTCTCTTCATTCCTAACACAATGCTCTCTTTTGCCAAGTTTTCCCATCTAATTTCTTTTCATAAGTCTTTCCAACTTGATTTAATACAATTATTGATATAACCATTGGGAACATTATACTACATGCGGGCGCTGTGACCATACCTCCAGACTATATTAATTTAAAAAAAACCAATTACTTATCGTAACGTTTCTCAATAACTTAAAACAATAATTTTTATTCAATTACAAACGCTCCACTATCGTCATACAGTACTCTTTGTTTCCATTCAGCAAAGCTTACCACCAAGCCACTATCATCCACTAACACAACCTTCCATCCAGAGCTTCCCACTCTACCTACTATCACCACTGTGTTTTTTTGTTTGCCGTAGCAAATTTTCCCATAAACGCTTAAAATACAAATTTTTAAACTTTGTCTCTTTCCAGAACACTTTCTCTCAATTCATTTTTTTTTTAATGTTAAAGATTCTTTGATCCACGACCTTTTCTACACCACTT
>JABUQX010092902.1:0-10000 GCA_015478945.1 Trachelipus rathkii
CTTGGAGACATCTCACTGGGCGACCAGAAACCCTCGGAATTGATGGTAAGGATGCTGAGTTTGTTGGGTGGCACTCCATCTACACGGGAAGAGAAAATAATTCGCACTTCCTCCAGAAGATGCCTGCTCGACATCACAGCGTACTGCAATCAATGAACCCGACGTTGTCCCTCACTGAGTTTGCCAGCTACAGCAGACAGAATTTTGCGCCCTCCGGTGGAGCCTTTGGTCACTACCTCTTAACGCCGTTTCCTCTCTTCCCCTCCCTCTTCGACTTCTCCGCACCTCTGAAGCGCTACTGCACTCAGCCACACACGCTTCCCCAATACTCTAACACACGCTGCCGCTACTCTCCGTCCTCTCTGTTCTCAAACCGGCCTTCTGCTCCTATCCAGCTCAACCTCCTTATTTCACCTCAACCTTCACCTTCTACTCTCAAGCTTTCGCCAGTACAACTCCTCTATGCGCAGACTCTGGATACCGGGGTTTCGGTTCTCGAAACTGGATGGCCGACATTAAAATGCCCTCTCTCTCTTACACGCGGCAATTAATAATAATCCTCTTTCGCTCTCGGTGATCCCACTCTCCAAATTTCGTCTTCTGCGGTCGCTCGTTCACTCTGCTTCTTCCTCACGCCAGCGACAGTATCCTCATGGGTACTGTTATTTATCACATACTTCGGCATGGATGCAAGAATGCGATCCTTCCTGCCCTCTATAGGGAAACCTGACGCCATCCGTCGTAGGAGCGACGGAGATGCTGGCTTTTTCTTAATTCTCCTACGATAACAGGTGTTCTTTCGTATCTACGATAGTCTTCTAAACTTGTCTTCTTGATCGATTCTGGGGCCAGCCTTTCGCTGGTACCCAGCCCTTCCCAGGACTCTGCTATTCCTCTCCCTGGCCGTCAACTTTTCGTGCTGCTTGTGGTCTTCAATTCGGTATAATGGTGAGCGGTTATGCGACCGTTGGGATCTTTTTTCCGCCGCAAGTTCCCATGGGTTTTTTTCTCGTCGCTGAGGTGACACAGCCAATCCTCGGTGCTGATTTTTTTGTCCCATTTTATCTTATGGTCGATGCTTCGTAATCGCCGACTGTGTCGATGCGATACTTCTCTTATACTCCGGTGCTATTATTGCTTTGCTCTAAAAGGGTATTTCTGGTTCTGTTTGCTGCCTCATTCTTAGAGTTCTCTTTCTGACCTCTCAGAGGATTTCATTCTTTATTGCATCCTGTCTTCGACACTCTGCTTAAGCATTCTGTGGAACATCATATAGAGACACTGGCCCACTCCACCTTGGCTCGAGATCGCGACGCTCCCTTCCTGATAAACTCCAAAGCTGCCAACAAGGCGAGTTTGATACATGTTGCAACTTGGCATTGTGCGCCCTTCCAAGAGTGTTGGTCTTCTCCGCTACACATGGTCTAAGAGGCACCACACGGGGATTGGTGAGACCCTGTGGTGATTTTAGGGCTTTGAATTCTGCCACAACACCGGATAGGTACCCTGTGACGCATATACAAAGTTTCACTTCCCACCTGTCTGGCAACACCATTTTTTCTTCTTTGGACTTAATTCGAGCCTACCATCAGATACCCGTGGCTCCGGAGGATGTCCCCAAGACAGCTGTAATCACCCCCTTTGGCCTCTTTGAGTATACAAGAATGCCATTTGGTTTGAAAAATGCAGCCCAGTCCTTCCAGAGGTTCATCGATTCTATCCTCCGTGGTCTTCCTTTTGTTTCTTTTGCTTGGGCATATTTAGATGATCTTTTAGTCGTTTCCTCCTCTCCTGAAGAACATATGGAGCACCTGCGTGCCGTTTTTGGTAGGTTGGATGATGCGGGAATTCGTCTCAATCATACCAAGTGCGTATTCGGCGCGTCTTCTCTTACATTCCTTGGTCACACAGTCTCGGCTGAGGGTATTTGCCCCTTGTAGACCGTGTCGCCGCTATTCGCGCTTTCCTCTTCCCAAAATCAAAAGCACTTCGTCAATATACTGGGAATCGATCATTTTTACCCACAGATTTTGCAATAGCGGGAGCCCTCCTAGGCCGCTTTACCGCACTCATTCGTCCTAAACAGCGAGGCAGCACCACAGTCGACTGGTCTCGGGCAGCAGAGTCTGCTTTTGAGGCTTCCAAAGAACCCTTCTTGTCCACCCTCAGGACTCTGCGCACGATTCTGCACCAACGAGAGTGCAAGTGATGCCTCCGATTTCGCTGTGCGTGCGGTGCCTTCAGCAGTTCAAAAGGGGCGAATGGTGCCACTTGCCTTCTTCACGCAAGCTGCAAACCCGCGAAACCAAGGTATAGTGCTTTTCGGACGGGAATCTGCTTGCTATGTAACCTTGCTGTTCGCCATTTTCGGTACTTTTTGGAAGGACGGGAGTTCCCCATCCACCGACCACAAAGCGATCACTTTCGCAATGGCTTCACGGCATGAACGTCACTCCCCCCATGAAGCTCGTCATCTTGAATTTGTTTCCCAGTTTACTACAGACATACGTTACATCTCCGAGTGGATAATTTCACCGCCGATCCCCTTTCCCGGATTGAAATTAACGCTCTTTCTCCCATTTCTGACATTGATTACGCTGCCATATCATGCCATGACTATGTGCCAGGAACAAGACAATATCGATCTTCAACAGGACTCTTCTCTACAGCTGCAGGCCATCCTCGCCCTTTCGTTCCAAATTCTCTTCGAAAGGTAGTCTTCTGCAATCTCATTCGCTTCACACCTGGCGTCGAGGCTTCATCACGCAAACTGGTACAGGCTCGTTTTTTGTGTGGCGCTAAAGTTATAACTGCCGAAAGTAGCGAACCTGGTCGCGCGCTGTAAAATGCTTGTCAGCCGCTCTAAAGTGCAAAGAATACTAAGCTCCCTTAGGCATTCTTGCCTCCGGGCACGGTTTGAGAGAGTCACATCGACATTGTTGGACCTCTCACCACCTTCTCATGGCAAGCGATATATCCTCACCTGTATTGATAGTTTCACTCGTTGGACAGAAGCTATCCTCCTCTCTGGTTGCATGCGATCTATAGCTAAAGCTTTTCTTGTCTCCATTTTGGATTTCGGTTTTAGGCAATTCTTCTCGGTCACAACGGATCAAGGTCGCGTTTTCGAAAT
The DNA here is from genome assembly GCA_015478945.1 of Trachelipus rathkii. NCBI lineage: Eukaryota > Metazoa > Arthropoda > Malacostraca > Isopoda > Trachelipodidae > Trachelipus > Trachelipus rathkii. The sequence continues at coordinate 3,134 of JABUQX010092902.1, forward strand.
CCTTCCTTTGGAAAAATTTGATGCGCTTGCTTGGTTTTGAGAAGATCCATACAACCAGTTTCCACCCTATATCGAACGGGATTTTGTGAAAGGTTTCACCGTCAGCTAAAGGCTTTTCTTCTGGCTCAGCCCAATCCAGGAGAATTGGACTGAAGCTCTTCCTTTTGTTATGCTTGGTATACGCAACGGCCGTTAAGGAGATTCAGTATGTGTATAGGCTTTCCAACCGTTTATGGCTTCCTCTCCGTCTGCCGGGGAGTTCTTCCTCTCATCTTTCCTCATGGCTACTGCTTCCCACCTGTATCTCACTGCTTGAAAAGCTGCGCTCTCTCTGGAAGACGCTACTCCGACCGCGCCAGAAAAGGGGCATCATTACATTCCGAAAGATCTCTCTTCTTGTACCATGTTTTTTGGTGAGGCATGAATCCCACCGTTCTCCACTCCAACCCAAGTACGATGGGCGTTCCCGGTTTTATTTCGGAAGGAGAAGTTCTTCAAGTTACAACGTCCCACTCGCACCGATTATATCGATCGATCGTCTCAAACCTGCCTATTTTGAGGCAATCCTCTGACGTCAAGATTGACTTGATTCAAAATCAATTTTCTGGTTCTTTGGATGCATCCATCTTCTATCCTGTACGCAGATTCTCACTCTTCATACTCCTCCCGACTCTTCTCCTTTCTCTCATCTGACTCTCATCTCCACAACTCTATCCTCTTGCCCAGATCTCTTCTTTTCCTCTTCTCAGTTACCTCACCGTCCCCTTCCATTCCACCACCTCCTGCCATGCCTTCCACAAGTCGTACTGCAGATGTTCCACTTCCCTCTCGTATTCCTCGCCCTCTCGTCCACACTCCTGCACCTCCAACACCAGCCCCTCGTTCTCGCCCTCGTCCTGGGTTGCAGCCGCCTGCGTCCAGAGACTTATCGAGCAGAGGCCGTCAATTGCGCCGCCACTCCGCTACCGGGATTAGAGCGCCCCGGCCTCAGCTCTGCAGGGGGGTACTGTGGAAGGCCACTCTCTGGGAAGTGGAAAGAACATCTATACAGAGCTGAACTACAGAGCCGAACTACGAAGTTACAGGGTAGAGCCGAACACGCCCTATGTTTAAGATATGGTTGTCGTTTCGTGGAACTAAGCCACGCCACCAAGCCGCCGAATTATCACTTTTTAAAATCGCAACAGCACGTAGCTTTCTTCTAGAGAATTAGTACAAAATAATAGCAAAATTACAACATATTATTAAAATACGAGCAAATTGATGTTAATTATATAATTAAACCCAGAACCAAGGACAAGGGGTCCAACCCTCACTTGTGAAGTAGCCTTAAGGAAATAAACTTGTAAAACAATCGAACATTTCTCAATCAACCTTAAAGAAGCGGTCCTAAGCACCCAGCTTCAATATATATATATATAATATATATATATTATATATATATATATCATATATATATATATTTATATATATATATATATATATATATTATATATATATATATATATTATAAATATATACTATATATATATTATATATATATATATATATATATTATATATATATATATATAGGTTTGGTGATTTTTAATTTTTTTATATATTAGTCATTTTGTTATTTTTTTATTTTTTTTATTTTTTTGTGATTTTTTATTGATTTTAGATTTTTTAGGCACAAGTTTCTTTTTAATTATTATTTTACTTAAATTATATTAATCCTAATGTTTACCTAATTAATAATAAGTTTAGTATATAATTATTATTTAGTTATATTAGTTATTTAATTTATAATTATTACTGTATAGTATTTAATTTAATTAGCCTGCAGTAAGTTTCAATAGTTCTAAGGTGCTATAATTTAAGTTATTTTTTATTAAAATGGATTTAAAGACTTTTTAATGAATTTAATTATTATTATAGTAAATTAAGATTAAAGAAAAAATAGTTTTCATGTGCTCAGTGTTCACAACTTCTTAATTGAACATGCGATCGAAGAGCATGAAATATTTGGTATATAAAAAAATATTGATATTTTCTTTAAAACGTAATTTCCTAACCTTAATATTAATAAAATTTCGTTTTTTTTTTTTTTCGCTTTCTTTTGGAAGGCAATGAAACTGATGTTTGCCTCAAATGCTAAAGAATTCTGTTGTAAATAACTTTATGTTAAAGATTTAATAAAAAAAATTATGAATAAATGTTTTGTTAAGAGGTCTAAATTTTTAATGTGAAAATTAAGAAAAAGCGTAATTTTAAGTGATCAAAATTTTATTTAGCAGGTTTTCAATCTTAATGAAATATTTGGCATATAAAACAAATATTGAATTTTCATAAAAAACGTCAATATAAGAAACCTAAAACGATTGGTATATTAGATTTTCTGCTTTCTGAAATTGCTTTTGTATGAAAAAAATTATTTTTTTCAAATGCTGAAAATTCCGTTAAAAACTTAATTTTAAGAATTACAAAATAATTTCTTATGTTGAAATTTAAGAAAAAACCTATTTTTAAGACTATTAAATTTTTTATGTTAAAATTTAAGAAGAAGAGTAATTTTAAGATTTCAAAATTTTTATTTAAATATTTATTTAAATATTCATAATTTTAAGAATTAAAAAAGAATTCCATAAGCTGAAATTTAAGGAAAAAAATGTACTTTTAAGAGTGATTAATTTTTAATGTTAAAATTTAAGAAAAGTATTATTCTAAGATATATAAATTTCGATTTAAACAGGTTTTCAGCAGTAATATAAATACAAATATTGAAATTTCATTAAAAAAAACGTAATTTTAAGACACCTAAAACTCAATAAATTCGTTTTTCTGCTTTCTGATATTGCAGTTCAATGAAACACATTTTTTTCAAATTTTGAAAATTCCGTTAAAAACTTCATTTTAAGAATTACAAAAATAATTTCTTATGTTGAAATTTATAAAAACTATACTTTTAAGAGTCCTAAATTTAATGGTAAAATTTAAGAAAAAGCGTAATTTTAAGAGATCAAAACTTTTATTTAAGCAGGTTTTCAATCGTAATGAAATAATATAAAAACAAATATTGAAAATTCATTAAAAGCGTAATTTTCAGACTTCTAAAACTATTAATATAATCGTTTTTCTGCTTTCTGAAATTGCATTTCAATGATACACATTATTTATTCAAATGCTGAATTTTCCGTAAAATCTTAATTCTAAGAATCACAAAATAATTTCTTATGTTGAAATTTATGAAAATATGTACTTTTAAGGGTCCTAATTTTTAATGTGAAAATTTAAGAAAAAGCGTAATTTAAAGAGATATAAATTTTTATTTAAACAGGCTTTCAACAGCAATGAAATATTTGGAATATAAAAAAAAATTGAAATTTGGTTAATAAACAATTTTGAGAGACCTAAAACTGTTAATAAATTCGATTTTTTTTTTTTTTTTTTGAAATTCCATTTTTATGAAACACATTTATTTTTTCAGAAGGTGAAAATTTCGAAAATAATTTTAATTTTAAGAATTAAAAAATAATTTCTAATGTTGAAATTTAAGAAAAAACGTACTTTTAAAAATCCTAAATTTTTAATGTTAAAATTTAAGAAAAAGCGTAATTTTAAGAGATCTAAATTTTAATTTAAACAGGTTTTCTACAGCAATAAAAACAAATATTGAAATTTCATTAAAAAACTCAACTTTAAGACACCTAAAACTATTAATAAATTGGTTTTTCTGCTTTCTGAAAATGCATTACAAGGAAACAAATTAATTTTTCAAATGCTGAAAACTTCATTAAAAGCTTAAATTTAAGAATTATAAAATTATTTCATATGTTGAAATTTAAGAACAAAAACGTACTTTTAAGAGTAATATTTTTTTAATATTAAAATTTAAGAAAAATCATAATTTTAAGATATGTAAATTTTGATTTAAACAGGTTTTCAAAAGTAATGAAATATTTGGTTTTTAAAAAAAAAAATTGAAATTTCATTAAAAAACGTAATTTTAAGACACCTAAAACTATTAATAATTCGTTTTTTTTCTGTTTCCTGAAATTGCATTTGTATGAAACACATTATTTGTTAAATGCTAAAATTCTGGTTAAAAACTTAATTTTAAGATTTACAAAATATTTCTTTATAATCAAACTTAAGAAAAAAATGTACTTTTAAGACTCTTAATTTTCAATTTGAACTTAAAAAAAAAACATAAATTAAAATTAAACAGAAAAAAAGCGGTTTTTTCATTGGTCATGAAATATTTGTTTATAAAACAAATATTGAAATTTCATTAAAAGATGTAATTTTAAGACCTAAACTATTAATACTTCGTTTTCTGCTTGCTGAAATTTATATTTCATGAAAAATTATTTTTCAAATGTTGAAATTCGGTTAAAAACATAATTTTAAGAATTATCGAAATAATTTTTTACGTCAAAATTTTTTGAAAAAACGTCCATTCTATAAGTCCTTAAGATATTTAAAATAAAATTTAAAAAACGCTTCTTTATTTTTAAGTTAAAACTTTTTTTATTTATAAAGGTTTTCAGTACAGAGCGAAAATTATTGGTTATCTAAAATAAATATTGAAATTTCATTAAAAAACGTAATTTAAAACACCTAAAAACTTATAAATTCACTGTTCTGTTTTCTGAAATTGCTTTACAATAAAAGAGTTTTTGTAGAAAAATTTTATCATCACTAAAATTTTAATTTTAAGAATTACATGTAAAAACATAACTCTAGATTTATGAAAAATGTACTTTTAAGAGTCCTAAAAATTTAATCTAAAAATTTTAAGACAAGGATAATTTTAAAAATTTTAAGAGATGTAAATTTTTATTTGAACAGGTTTCAACAGCAATGAAATATTTGATATATAAAATAAAATATTAAATTTTTAAAAAGGTAATTCTTAAGAAAAAGAAAAAGTAATAAATTCGTTATTCTGCTTTATGAAATTGCTTTGAATGAACATTATTTTTCAATTCTGAATTCCGCTTTAAAAATCTTAATTACAAATAATCTTTTTTTTTTAAGAGATTAAATTTTTAATTTAAATATTTTTTCACCAGAATGAAAAAATTGCTATATAACAAACAAATATTAAGATTTCTTTAAAAAACGTAACTTAAGACATCTAATAATTTTATTAAAGTCTTTTTTTTTTTTACTTCCTGAATTGCATTTTGCAATGAACATTATTTGTTCAATGATGAAATTCCCGCTAAAACTTAATTTTATAAGAATTGTAATAGTTTTTATGTTAAGATGCAAAAAAAAAAAAAATCTAACTTTTAAGAATTTTGAAATTTTAATGCTGAAATTTAGAAAAGCCGAAATTTTAGAGAGGCAAATTCATAAATTAACGAGCTCTTTAAATAAGCAAGTATTGGAATATAAAAATAAATTCAGAAATGTTAATAAAAAGAAATTTTAGAGAAAAACTATTAACAAATTCTTTTCCTGCCTTCTGAATTTGGCTTATCAATTAAACCATTATTTATTCAAATGCTGGAACATTTTCTGTTTAAAGATCCTAATTTTAATGAATATCAAATAGTTTCTTATGTTGAAATTTACGAAAAAAATGTACTTTAAAGAGTTCAATTTTTTTAATTTGAACAATCAGAATAATCGTAATCAAAATAATACAAAATTTTTTATTTTAAAAGGTTTTCCACATGCAATGAAATATTTGGTATTTGTTAACATAATTGAAATTTCATTAAAAATGTAATTTTAAGGCACCAAAACATTAATAAATTCGTTTTTTTGCTTTTTTAAATTTAAATTGAATGAAGCACATTATTTGTTTAAATGGTGAAAATTCCGTTAATACTTCATTTTAAGATTTACAAAATGATTTTCTTATGTTGAATTTATGATAATATTTCTGCTAAGCGGCAGCAATGTTTTTTTAATTTGAACATTTTTAAAAAAGCTTAATTTTAAGAGATCAAAATTATTATTATTTAATTTATGAAAATGGTAATTGAAATATTTTTGGTATTTAAAAACAATATTGAAATTTATAAAATATAATTTTAAGATACTAAAACTATTAAGATAATTACGTTTTTCCTGCTTTCTGAAATTCGCATTTTCAATGAACACATTATTTTTTTCAAATCTTGAATTACAGTTAAAAACTTCCTTATAAGAATTACAAATATATTTTCTATGTTGAACTTTTGAAAAAATGTACTAATAAAATTGTCAATTTGTAATGGTAAAATTTTAGAAAAAGCGTAATTTAATTCTTTCGAAAAGTTTTATTAAAGCAGGTTTTCAATGGTTATGAAAATAAAATATTTGGTAAAAACAAATATTGAAAATTTCATTAAAAAAAATTTTACGACACCTAAAGCTATTAATAAAATCGTTTTTCAGCTTTCTGAATTGCATTTAATGAAACATTATTTATTCAAGTGCTGAAAATTCCGTTTAAGTAAGTCTTAAATTTTTAAATGTGAAAATTTAAGAAAAAGCGTAATTTTAGGAGTTCAAATTTTTATTAAAACAGGGTTTCTTTCACAAGTAGTGAAATATTTGGTATATAAACAAATATTAAAATTTTTTTCCATTAAAAACGTTATTTTAAGACATTAAAAACTATTAATAAATTTGGTTTATTCTGCTTTTGAAATTTAATTTCAATGAAAGACACAAATTTTTCAAATGCTGAAATTCCCGTTAAAAACTTATTTTAAGAATTACAATATAATTAATTCCTTATGTCGATATTTAAGAAAAAAACGTACTTTTAAGTTTCTAAAATTCTTTTCAAATTGGAATATTTAGAAAAAGCGTATTTTAGGAGTTAAATTTTTATTAAAACAGGTATTTTCACAACTAATGAATATTTGGCTATACTAAAAACAAT
>JABUQX010092902.1:17500-24696 GCA_015478945.1 Trachelipus rathkii
GTGTCGAATGGTAAGATATATTTATGACAACTCCTTAAAAAGCACTATACACCGAGTTTCACGGTTGTACTTGCGAGAAAAGAACGAGAGAGCACACAACGTGTAAGAAGCTGTTTGGAGGAACTCCAACGACTGCAAAATCCAAACCGTCACGGGCTGAATTCTCGTGGTTGCTGACACCTGTGGGTGGTCAGGAGTGTTGCTGAACGCGGAGCTTGTCTTTGGATGGCTCAACCGGACTGTTGCCTCGTCAGTCCATCAACTTTCGCTATGCTTCGCGCGTTTTTGGATATGAGGGCGGTAAGGGGTGAAGAATATCTTGCCTTGATTTCAAGGAATGCGGTGGTAAATTAAGCTTAAGAAACTGACGCACTGGTTCTAATTTTGAGCGTGGAGGGAACACGTGAATGGCGGTCAACGACGATCGCAGACGGAAATACCTCAGCGGAGAGACCGTGTGACCAAGAAAAGTGAGAAAAGAAGCACCAAAAACACACTTTGCAGGGATAAGATGGATTCCACATTCGTCTAACGGACGTTGAAAACAGCCGATCAAATGATTGCTTCCGCGGTCCGCTTCGGCTGGGAGAGGTGGAAGCAAAAGGCGAGGACATCAAGGAAATAAAAGCGAAGGGGAGACCTCTGAGAACGCCGCTATCGATGAAACGTTGGAACGTCTGCCTGCCGTCTCCTCAAATCCGAAAGGCATTCCATTGTGTTATTCAAAGAGGCCACAAAGGGGGCCGACTGCATTCTTCGGAAGTATCCCTGCCTTCAGCAACGGGCGATCTGTGCGTTGGCACGAATGATGCCGTTTTACCCGGCCAGGTGGGAAGTAGAAACGACTGAACATGGAGTAACTGGGATACCTGCCGGTATGGTCATAGCAGCCGTTTGAGAGGCTCTAATAAATCTCCCAACTGGCCGCCCAATCACTCTGTATTGGCTTCTGGACTAAATGTAAAGGCGAAGACCAAGAACTACTTCGAAGACGGCATGACTCCCTCCAAGCTCCAGCATGATGTTCGAATTTCCCGCTTTGGCCAGTTTCTGAACTTATTCTTGGTGGCGCCGACGACTGCCTAGCGAAAAGTGGGAAGCGCACCGAATTGGCTTCAATATAGGTGCACCACGATGTATTGCGGGCAACGGACGATAAGCAACACAAGGGACTCAACAGAAGTCCGACAACAATCCATTCCTTGGTTAGAACATGGTTAGAGAGAAAGGGACGCCACTCACTTGGCAAGAAAGGCACACCCCAGACAGAACGATAGCCTTTGAGACTGAAGCAACTACCACGTCACCATGCAGACAGGACAGAACACGAGTACGCTAAGAACTCCGCTCAATCACCACCTTCTGTTTCTTCAAATCAAACTATAAGGTCAAATGAGACAGAAACGATATCTGCCCCTAAGGATGGCTGGGAAACTATCGCACTACTAAACGAACATCAGCCCAGAGCAGGAAACCCGATCGCGGAGGAAAAGACTCGATGGGAGTCCACAAAACGTTCACATAACAGTGAATTGGACGTTCGCATCTTGCGAGCATAAAGAAGCCCGCGTCGGGAAGAGGGCCAGCGGATTCTCGGGAAGAATTTCCCTCTAGGCAGGTAACGAATTCATGGAGGCTCCGGTACTCTATCGAGCGGAAAGAACAGGTTCTGCTAGACCTGTCCGATCACAAGCGCACGGACGCATAGGTGAAAGATAACCGACCAGGGAAGACAAGAAGCCAGATACCTTGGCCACGGCTGAATTCCCTGGCCTCTTCATGGACCGCTGGCTTGTTGAGTTTCCCGAAAAAGCACAAGGCGGATTACAATTTATTACGCCTCTTAAAACCGAAATGATGAAGGTAAAGCAATATCCATTAGGGTACTCCTGAGGTCCTGGGGGCGGGGAACGGTCAGAGAAACGGAAACCGGCAGGATCTCGACTTGTGCCCGGGGACCGACGAATCCTGCTGAGCACGCAGAATATGGTAGAAAGAGATTGAATCTCGGCCTTCATAGTCTGCCATACCCTTGCTCTATAGTAGGAGAGACGAGTCTCTACTTGCGGAGAGAGACAGAAAACGGGAGAAGAAACAAGGTCCAGTAGAACCAGCCTGCACCTATACAGAAGGATACAATGAGGAGATACACCCGGAAGACGAGTAGAAAGAGGCAACCGAAATGAGAACGAACAGAGGCAAGAAACTGAAGCAGCCCGGCAAGGAAGGGCAGAACCGGAAGCGTATGAGAACCGGAACTTGAGGAAGCACAAAGAGACGAGAGAAGAAGCGAATAGGCGAAGAGCACGGCTGCAGAGACTGTCTGGAAGGGGCAGCTGGACGGCCGAACGGCAGGAGAGGCAGATAGCAGCCGGAAATGTAGAAGATGTGACAGGTAGCGGCGATCCGCAGACGCGGACCACCGGCTAGCTATTAGGATGATGCGGAGCCTCTCCTGCCACTTCCCTGTAGAGTAGAGACGCCGGAATCCATTGGAAGCCAACGGGAAATCACGATCATCCCGGGCAACCTTGTACACGAAGAGTTGGGCGGACACATGCCCGACCCTGCTGCTTGAGCCGAGGAGCCACCAAACAAAGCCAACATCCTGCACCCAGTAGTCAGGTTTACTCTAGTATCTACTTAAGCAAGGTGTGGCGGAGCCGTTCTCTCGTCACCTTGTTCTCCTGAGTTGAGCCAAGCACGGGCCGCAGATTCAGAAGTCACTGGGAAGGCAGGTGTGAGGGCCAGTACCGAACGAGAATCAGTTAGGGTCTGCGCAAGAGAAATAACCTAATTCGAGAGCACGACACTTCAGGCAGACAAGACCAAATTTAGTCCCTTCCTCATCGCCCGCCGGCATGCAAGATAGCATTTACCATGCTGAACCAGAGTTCTGGTTGATGCGGTGTCAGAAAGTAAGAGCGAATATATATAGAGATGCATACACCACGCTGCGGTGGGGAAGCGTCAATCAGTCCCGCCCGATGGACTAAAGGAAGGTGACAGTAGGGACGTGCGAAGGGAAAGTAGCGTAGTGGGAAGGAGTTGTAGCAAAGGCAACAGTTACGAAGGAGAAGGGAAGCAACAAAACACCAATACAAACACGACTTCAGAGAGGGCGGTACCGCGAATTGACCACTACAACGGCAGGAAAGGCTACTAACTGCTATGTGCTTCTAGTCGTATGTGACCTGCTGCATACAAAAGGCCCAGGCTCATTACTGATAATGTATTAAGTGTACACGCTGGAGAACCCATATTGCTGGAGGGTTTGAGAATTGTTAACCACACGACCAAAGAATCATTTGTATATATAACAAACAGTTAGCTAGAGCCTTGTGTGACGAAATCTTATATTTAGAAAGGAACTTTCTATTTATATGATAGTATTCTTATATTTAGAAAAACAACTCCAATAATAATAATCAATTAATCAAATAATAATTCAATAATAAATAATAATAACCAATAGGAAAATAAGAAAATACAATAACTAACATTCACTAATTATAATAAGAAATGCGTATTACATTCACGTGCCCTTACTACTGCTTGCTGGGGGAGCCAGGAAGGTCCTATGTTTCTTTGACGATTGTGTGACGGCCAGGATTGGATTGCCACAGGCAGGACGGAACTTGCTAAAGGCGCTGATAAAAGGAGAAAAACAAGGGCAAAAAAATGCAACAGGGCCGTGGGCAGATATACTCATTTAAACGATATCTAGACATGTAACAATCAAATTTAAAGTTCAATTATTCTTATTTCCTGTAGTATGCATCCAAAGTATGTTCTGCCGTAGGCACCAGAGGAGATGAGCTTTGTTTTTGTTGGATGTTCACTGGCGTTCAATCCCTGAATCCCTTCTCACTGTCTGACGTCACCACACGCCGACTTCTGAGGTCAAGCTTAATTTGAGCTAGATACTGAGGGTTCTCTATCAAACCACATCTGTTCTTTTCCAGTTGTTATATCTACTTTAGGTTCCCTGACCTGTGCCTATCGACAGATGAGAACAATATGAATTAGAAACAGGGAAATGTACCATCTCCAACGCTCTTTTATATGCCCGCAGTACATCCATGTATACAGGAATAAGATCCCTGCATACAGAGTACTTGCATATAGCAGGAGCGCTAGCAGGTATGCATTAAAAAAACGTGATATTCACACAAACACACACACACCCACACACACACACTATAGTTTATATCACTCATATACATTATACCTATAATCATTATAATATATATAATATATATAATAATATCATATTCAAACATATATATATGATACATATAATACTATATTACAATATATATATACTATATATTCGTATCATATATAAATATATACTACTCCAATATATGATATCATACATATAATATACTATATCTAAGTGCCTAATATATCATAGTATCATATACATATTATCTACTATACACTATATCAACTATACTCTGCATACATACTACTACCTACTACTATATATATATATACATACTATTGTGGCGTCTGTGGCAGGAGGCTGCTAGCCCCCTGGATAACTCCTAAGCAGCCTCCGGAGTAAGAAACGCCACTTTATCATGCCAACGGCTTCAAACTCTTCAACATCAAACCCAGACATCCTCTAGTGAGTGTAGGTTCTCAAGACCAAACTGACTTACCTCCCTCTCTCAATATATATATATATATAGCTATACTATATTACATCAATAGTATATATATATACTTATATATTTATACATATATATCGATATATAATATCATATCATATATATATTTTAGAATCTATAAATTACGTATAGCAATATAGCAAATATTTGGCCGGTCAATACAACCTATCATAGGACATGCTCTGAGTACGCTAGATTGCTTTATAGAGACCGCTGACAGAGAACTATTGCTATCTAAAAAAAAAAACGGCTATTATTAAGTGGTACTTTAACAAAGCTATAAACAATACGGCCATTGGACACCTCTCTATGCACTACTCAAGGTGTATACTACCGGGAAATAACAATTTAACCTGAACCTGTTATACCGGTATTATTACATAAAAAAACCATTGCAGCAGGTTATTCTATTACATTTTATCACTTGGTCACTTAGTACAGAGCATTGGCATATTGCTAAACTCCTGACATGAAAATACACTGGTAATTTTTGCCTGTGCCCTTCTGCTCGACCATTACCTTTGCTCGTCTTGCGATGCGATCTATCGGCCTACGCTGTCGGCTTAAATTGTTTGATTAATTTTATGAACTAACCCTATGCATGCACCAATTTGAATATATTCACACATATATCTAAGGTGGGTGTTATTGCCAACTTCCTATCCTTACATCATATGAAAATTTTGGCTGTGTCCTTCTGCTAGTCTATTGTCTATCTCGCGGCTGGCCTACCGGCCTAGCTAGCTTAGCTTCGCTACCAATCATTTTAATTTGATGTTGCAGAGCACTTTTGTACGAAGGCTAAATTAACCTTTACGCTCACCCCACTCACCTTAATATTTCTAATAGCTGGTTTGCACTATATAAAAAACGTTGTTTCTTTAATAAAATGTCTATTTTTATGATTGGAGTTTGCAGCGTGTTATCACGTTCAATTTTATTTTTCGGAGGCTATTTCAGAGTTAGCTCCCTAAACGAGTAAAAAACAAAGGACTCTCGCTATCCGTAAGATGAGTATTAATAGTGATTAGGGGGCGTTCACCCAGACCACAATATATATATAAATATATATATACTATATATATAATATAGGTATATATATACATATGATATATTAGTATATATATATCAGTATATTATAATATATATATACTACCTAATAAATTTGGATTACTACCCATTATATTATTCACGTATATATATATATTATACAGTATTATATATTTAATTGTCTTGACGTAGTGTATTCACATAGATCGTCATTCCCTCACTGGAAAGCGACAATGCTGAGGCAGGAAAACCTGTCTCAGGGCGAACGATCCTATAGCCGAACGCCGAGAAACGTCAGAGGCGAGGAAAATGTCACAATCCTAAGCCCAAGATTTATGTGGGAGTCACCGCAGCAACTTGCACGCAAAGATGGCGACCCGTCGCCAAGCAAGATCTCGAAAAAACTAACGGTTGAAAGGGATCGGCGAATGCACGGAAAATATCAATCCTACTATAGCGTGTTGTACGTTGCGTGCGCTGAAGAATGCCAAAAATGGACATTAAAACCGGAAAACACGCGAGAGTCAGTCCAGGAGAATATTGCCAGTTCTTCATCAGGGGTGGACCCTCTAGAAGCTGAGGAAGGGCGAAAACTTTTGGGCGGACAATGTGAGAGATGCAGGGCCGAGCCAGGAAACATATGCCGTGATTGTAGTGGGTTGTAGGAAGTTTACAAGAACTGACCACAAGTAGGAGGGCGGGTTCGTTGAACTGGAGGTAGCTAATGACGTAAGATTAGTGTGGCCGATACGAAAAGCGGCCATCAAATACGCACACCTCTGTGGTCAAGCAACCGTTGGCCACGACGCCGGTCTAAATCCGCGTAAACTCGGCAAAGAACCAAGCAACGAAGACAAGCTGACACCCAAAGGAGTTGGCGTTGAGAAGACAGCTTTTACCAATGACAATCGCGCTCCCATATCTCTTGCCCCAGCAAGGGCAGACTACAAACTGACCCGCTGCGGCATGAGTCTCGGCCCGACGACTGAGCTCGCGAAAGAAGGAACTGTAGTGCTACTTGTTCAACAGCATCGACGGAGAAACCCCTATCCTCACTAAAGAGGGGTCTTAGGAGGCAAGTCTAGCATGCCTGGTCACTCGCCGGTGGAGTACCCGTAACTCCTCCTTCGACATCCGACTCCGGATCCACCCGGTCAGCAGCGGAGTCGGACACCGGGCCCGGGGTACAACCGCGGTAGGAGGGAAACGCTGTAGGATAAGGACAACGGGGATTCATAGGTGGTCATGATCCTGTAACGCCAAACGAAGCTGCCACTACGAGAATCGCGAATAGAGCTGATGTAGGGAAATGCGATGTTATTGTTGGTGACTGCCTCGAGCACAGCCCAAGCAGAAGAGGCTGTGAGATTTCTCTCGTATAAACGGGAGAAATTGAGAAGGTGAAGAGCGTATGTGAGAAATTATTACGGTCCGAAAAGGCCGGGAACAAAAGGGGTCCCACGCCCACTG
>JABUQX010092903.1:2500-45898 GCA_015478945.1 Trachelipus rathkii
GTAACTTTATGATGTACTTCTTTGTTTGAGCCCCCGCCTCCTTCACCAGCTCTATACTCACACCATCCTCACCAGGCGTTTTCCCATTTTTCATCCTAGCAACAGCCTCCTCGAACTCTTGCTCCGTAAACTCCTCATCCCCCTCATTCTCCTCCATCCGCAAACCATCCTCCTCCTCCTCTATCACTCCATCCTCCCTCTCCACGTTCAACAAAGACTCAAAATATCCAGTCCATCTCTCATTTATTTCCTCCGCCTTCACCATCACCTCTCCCTCCGCATTTTTTATGTTATTTAACTTCTTTTTATCTTTCCTGTATGATCTTACTAGGCCATACAACATATATTTATTTCCTCTTTGATCTTCCTCCAAACTCTCCCCCAGCTCCCTCCAACTCTCTCTCTCCGCTCTTCTTTTTATTGTTTTTGCTTCATTTCTTGCGATAACATACTCCTCTCTCGTCTCGGGTGTCCTTCTCCTTAGCCATGTTCTCATCTTTTTTGTTTTTTGTTTTATCGCTTCCCTTACCTCCTCCGTCCACCACGGTGTATGTCTCTTCTTTCCTCCTCCCCTCCAGTCCTCCCCAGTACCTCCACGGCCACCTCCTCCAAACACTTGTTAACCTTGACCACTCCTCTTCTTCACTATCCTCCCATCCACTCACTTTTTCATTTATTCTTCTTTCGTATTCTATCCTCGCTTCTTGGTTTCTTAGACTCTTTACCTTTATGATCTTCTTCTTATACACAGGTTGTTTTTTGAAGCTTTTCACTTTAACATTTGCCACTATCATCCGATGATCTGCGTCCAAAGAAACCCCAGGAATTACCTTTACGTTACTCACTATCCTCTTATCTGATGAAATAAAATAGTCTATTACTGATCTCTGGTCAAAACCTCCCGTATTCTGGTTCCATCTGTATCTTGTATATATGTGTGTTTCTCTATGTTTGAAAAAGCCATTCATTATTTTAAGGTTGTTCCTAACACACATATCTATCAATCTCTCGCCTTCCAAATTTCTAACTTCCTCTCCAAAAGGTCCAATGAACTCTTCCACTCCTTCCCTCTCTCTTCCCACTCTTGCATTAAAATCTCCCATCATTATAGTCGCCGCATTTTCATCTGGTCCATACGCATCTTCCAGTTTTTCCATGAAGGTATCCTTCTCATCCTGCATGCAACCATGTTGTGGAGAATTGCAAGGAATTTTTTTCCACATCAGCTTGCTAGGCCTGCCTGTTTGTGAACCCTCCTTCTTTCTCCGGATTTGGGACCGGCATGGGTTGCTGGATGATATTTTTCTATGATGGAGTTATATATATATATATATATATATATATATATATATATATATATATATATATATATATATATATATAGTATGTATATATATAGAGCTCTCTATATATATATATCCCTCCCTATATACAAAAAAAAAAAAAAAAATATATATATATATATATATATATATATATATATATATATATATATATATATATATATATATATATATATATATATATATATATATATATATATATATATATATATATATATATAGATAACAGTATATATATATATATATATATATATATATATATATATATTTATATTTATATAATCAATCTCTCTCTCACTCTATCTATCTATCTATCTATCTATCTATCTATCTATCTATCTATCTATCTATTTATCTATCTATCTATTTATCTATCTATCTATTCCTTTTCTCTCTTCTCTCTATAGTTTCCTCTCTTTCTATTGGAGATATTAATTAAATATGTAAATTCATTGTCAAAATTTTAAAAATTCTTTTTGAGCAATAATAATGACAATAACGATAATAAAATATTAACATTTAAAGTCAATTTTATTATCTTTCCATTTTACCTCGAATACCCCACTTTACACTCCCTACTTGACAGAATTCTGCATATAAAACTTGTGTCTTCTTTTTTTTTTTATGGGTAAGAACTTTGGTATATTTCTTGAAGCTTTGAATTAATGCCTAAGTTTTTTGGAACTTTCTTTCTTTCTCTTTCAGATTATCATCTAAAACACTCTCGCATTTCAAGGAGCAAAAATTTTGGACAAATATTTAATATAAAAACACAACACAATTTAACAATTCCAGTAAACTTTTTAAAGAATGGGGATTGATTATATATATATATATATATATATATATATATATATATATATATATATATATATATATATATATATATATATATATATATATATATATAATTAAAATAATAAAGTTCATATTGTATAATGCAGATAATGGAGGACTATTATTTTTAGATTATATCAAAACGGAACATTAAATCTATATATAAAAATACATAAGCCTTTCATGTATGTTTTCCCTTTAAGCACATACAGATAACAATTTATCATAATTTTATTTTATGATAAGAAAAGCCAACTTGGATTAATACCATATATATAAAATACGTCCTATAATAATTCTCTGTTCATTATCAGAATATAAAAAATAGCTTGCTAATGGATAATTCCTTCTTACACACAAATTCTCTACTCTTCATTATTTAATAGGAGAAATGAATATTATTAAAAATAATTTTAAAAATCTTTGTCTTTTTGTGAAACGAGTTTAAAAAAAGCTAGGTATATTATCACTCCAAACAGAATTGGATTGTAAATTTTCTAAAGATTGAAATACTAAAAAATATATCACAATGAAAGAGTAAAGAAAAATAAATCTGTAATTATCTAGATGTTAATAAAAGAGTATCTGTAATATATCGAATAGTTAAATTTAGTATATACCTCACGAGAACATCATGTAAACTTGGAAAATAGACTTAAATAATTATTTTTATAATTAAGCGGTGTAAATTATCATGCACTTATTCCTTGATTAAGGTATATTTAATAGAAGTTATATACCTACTCTAAAATTTAGTCGCTTTTCTAGTTTTATTATCATTTATATTATTAGAGTTTATTGTTTTTAAACGTTATAATATGTATAATATCTTAATACTATTATATTTTATTTTTTGTATGTCAGAGGAATGTATTAGTAGTTATTTGATTATAGCATAGGACTAGCTCCTTCCGTTAAAACATATTATTCTATTTACTATAAATATTATTATAAGCAAAATAAATTGAAACTTTGGAGTTTAATTAAAATATGAATTTTATCTTAAAAAAGTTAGATACAGAGAGTGATCTAATAGTTATTCTTATTTTTAAGTAGCAAAGACTATAGATTTCGTTAGGATGAGGTCTGTTATCTCTTGAATAAATCGTATACTTGAATTATTTTAGAATTGTTGTTTTATTGCTTGCATAAGTGATCTTTAATTTAACAATTTGAAGATGCGGTATGTCGGATAAGTAAAGAGTACTATTAAGTGGAGGAGTCCTTAGTATTTATATATAAATATTATATAAATAATTAAGTCTATAACTAAAGATTAGATAGTTTTATGAAAATCATCCGTATAGATAATTTATAATCTGATAGTTTATTTATAAAATTATTATTATAAAAGTCCTTAACGTATCTAGTAAATATAATACCAAGTTACTAGATTACGATCATGAATACCTTTAATATTTCAATGTCTCACCGCGGTTTGACTCTAATCATGTTGATAGAATAGTAGGTCTAGAACAGTACCTTAACGTAATATTCTATGTATACTTTGACTTAACTATAAAGTAATATCTAACTCAATCACGAGTGATCCATAATTCTTTATTATGTTACGATATAATAATCATTCTAAATATAAATAATTATTACTATGATTACTAAATATGTACATTTTAATTTTTAATTATTGAATTGAATGTATGATCTCATTCATTTATTTGATGTTATAGTATGCTTTAAATATATAATATGTTTAGTGCATTGTGCGCTCCCCTTCTTAATTTTATCCACTCTTAAAATAGTTTTTCTAGGGTGAGTCTGTATCGTCTAATCTGAGAGTAGAGTGAGTTTCCAGTGGTTGTGTATTTACTTAGAAGTGAAGAAAAAGAGAGACAGTAGTATGCTTCTGCGGCGAGAAACGCCTCAGTACTCCAGCTTGGGCAATGACACTCAAGTGAGAGTATGCATGCACACTAGCACGTCATATGCGGAATGATAGAGGCGTGTTTTAAATCAAGTTGTACGAGGGATCACCATAACTGAAGATAACTTAATATTGTAATGTTTGTGCATTTGAGTAATACATTTCGGACTCACGATAGAAACAAATAGTCTAGTGTTTGCTAGTTGGACTTAGATTTAAAATTATAGCTATGTAGAAATTCATAAATGAAACAATTTATAGGTTGAGCACAGAGAGTTCTACTGACCGCTATTATGAAATTTAAATGATAGAAAAGCTAGTAACAAGAAGTGTATATTGGTTTTGAGTAGTTTATGTATATTAGCGACAGCCTTCGTTTTGAGATCAAAATAAATATATGAATAATTATGTGAGCAGTGAGATCTTTAATTGAGTTAATATAGAAAGTTTAAATCAGGTTCTCTCCAAATTTAATTCATATAATAATTCATGTTAGAAAATTGTAATTAAAATTATTAATATATAAAGCTAGAAATGAAATACAAAATATAAATGTTTAAGATTAAAATAAATATCTTTTAGCTAGAGAGGATATATTACTAAATAAGAAGCTTGAGAAACCTAGATTAGACGTATACCAGAATTTATTAACTAATCCTATTTCCACTAATAAAGAAGAATTACAAAAGTATGTACAGTAGACTGCTACTTAAATAGTAAAAACTGAAGACAGTTATTTTTAATGTAGATTCAATTACTATTCCCATGGAGTTGGCCGCATGGGATGCGACAGTTTGTGTGCGGAGATGGTTGTTGGCCTGTTTTAATTATTTTTATGAGTACAAAATTGTTTATTGGAATTAAAAAAATATGTACTATGTTTTAGTCAAAATGAGTAAAAAACACAATTTTTTCTAAAAAATTAACTTATGATTTACAATAATTAAATCCGATTCGGAATTTTATCGGTCAAAACCAACCGTTCTCATTTAAACACTCTATAAAAAATTATTCAAAATGTATTTAAATATATACAGAAATAAATAATAATTTATAGATAAGTAAATAAAAAAAAGCTAGTAGGTTCATACCCCATTGATGGTCTTGGACCTCTGGAATATTATTATTATTACTATTAGGTTCTATTTATATTATTGTGGCAGGATAATTTAGTAGGAAAATTGAATTTTAATTCAATTATGATAATATATTCTCTTGTCTTGTTAAATAGGATTGAAATACAACTTTAAATATGTATTATCCTTTTTAGATTAAAAGGAGACATAGGGGAATGTGTTTGTAATTTTTTTTATTTTATTTAAGCTCTTAGTACGGTCTCTTTTACTTTTAATTAGTGGAGATATATACGAATAAATATTATAAGAGAGTTATATAGATCTTTACGTTAACAGACTTTATAATAAGGCTGGGTGTATTTAGCATGACGGAATAAATAGCCCTGAGAGTGTGCTCCTTTCCATTTTTTGATATAACCCTAGGAGTAGCTCTCAAATTATAATATATCTGTTGAGTATCGAGTTGTTTAAATTCAAAAAAAAAACCTTGTAAAACCTTGCTTTGACTTTTTTCTCACATTCTACCATTGTGATATTATGTTCAATGCTCACAACTCAACTGTATAACTTATTATAACTATATTATAAAAGAAGTGAGGTACGATGGGGGCATTAGTGTGATTAAATGAGTTATAAAGTAGCTGAGGTGTTTTGATATATATTCTATTCTACTACATATAGGATGGGTGAATAATACTCTTGAGTAATCCATAGCAGCGAGTTCGGGCTATTTATTTAGATGTATTCTGCCTTATTAATCCTATATACTTCAGTGTGTAGTATTAGTTTATTCTTTTACAGATGTGTATTGTAACATCAAGCTTTAATTAGACCGGAAACCCCATTTTGGCATAGGGGTTATTTGTTTATAGGCAGTGACTTGAGTTATTTCTTAGATGGGTGCCTCTTTTTTTTAGGATTTTTCGTTAAATGTTGATTACTTTTTTTATTTGGTTGTCCATCTTTTGCGATCCTTTCGGTTAAGTGGCCTTATTTCGATAAAATAAGATCAAGTTACACTATATCCTAGCTATTGATTTTAGAGATAGTTAAGGAAACACCGCTCATAAAGACCATGCGATTTTTTATTGTTGTGAGAGGAAATGAAAAATCCATTATCTAATTCATACATACAAACTGAGTTTTTGGATTTTAAAAATGTTGTTAGTTTTTGTAGCTTTATTGACTAAGGATCCTAGGATTATGAATTATACCGGTTTTTGTTATCTGGTTATATATAAAGGCTTTCTACAGTAAATTGTGAACTCAGATTTTGCAGCTTAGAGATTTTCTAAACCTAAACTTACTTCTACAGGTTTACAACTTCCGCTTTAATAGCTTGTACAATGCCAACGCTGAATTTTATTCCACAACTCATAAAGATATTGGGTTGACCTTGTATTTTTGTATTGCTGGTTGCTTGAACGCAGGGGCTGTTGGAAACCAGAGCCCTTAGATATTATATAATATACGACTGAGTTAGGAAAAACCCTGGAGGTTAATTTGAGACGATCAGATTTATAATGTGATTGTTATAGAAAACAACGTTTGTAAACTAATTTTTTTTATAGATTATATAACCTATGGATTAATAATTGGCTTAGTGTCTATAGCAATTAGTACCTTTATATATTAAATGTGAACTTAGACTTTTACCGGCGTAATAAATAAAAATAATATATAATGCGCTTCTATCCGCCATGCACTAAATTTATTCGGTTATTAAGAAGAGGTTTTAAGTTTGAAATGAGGTGTTGGGGACTGGGAGGCTGGACTGTCCTACTCCACCTTGCAAGTGGAATATATTAGTGAGCCATAGAGGTCTTAGTAGATTTAGGAGATTTTTTATTCCCTCACTCATTTGGCTCGGAGATTCTTTCAAATTTTAGAGCTTGTAATTTTATATTATACTACTGTCAAAATCATTACGCAGCAGAGGGGATAAGAATATGATCGTATCCTCTATTTGTTTTGGGTCAGTCTGTTTAAATTATCAGTCTATCTCTGTTAATTTTCAACTATCAATGTTTTAAGCAGGGCCTATTACTCATGTTTAGTAACAGACCTGAGTAATCTGAACAATCTTTTTCGAACAGGGGGGAGGAATCCTATCTTATGTATACCAATACACTTATTTGATTTTTCAGATCCTGAGGTTGATATTTTAATTTTACCCGCATTGGGATAATTTTTCTTATATTGTTAGACAGGAGTCTTAATAAAAAAGAAGCTTTATGGTAACTATAGGGATAATTTCTGCAAATTAATTGCTATTGGTGTATGAGGGTTTGTTGTATAAACTTCCATTACAAAAGACTGATTCAGTCCGCCATCAAATCCCTCAGAACATACAATTTTCATACTATCGGAACTTATATTGTATATGGTGTCCCTATCTGGTAGGTAAATTTTTTAGTGGTCTAGAGAACGTTTTATCATGGGGCTCATTAAGGTTTTTACAGACCCGCTCTATTTATGGGCTTTAGGTTTATTTTTATTTAACATTGGGCACTGTTATTGGTGATCTCTCCTAGCTAATTCATCTATTGATATCATTTACATGATATCTTATTATGTAGTAGCCCATCTGTACCAGTTTATGTTATTATCTATAGGGTGCAGATTCTGCTATTTTTGGGTCGGTACATTGGTGTCCTTTTATTCTGTTTAGAGATAAGGAGCATTTGATTAAAGGTTAATTTCCTGTATCATGTTATATTTGAGTATGTAAATTCTCAATTATTTTCCCTCAACATTTCCTTTAGGTTGGGAGGAATACCGCGTCGTTATTTTGACTACCCGGATGTTTATAGGTTTTGGAAAATCTAGTATCGTCTATTGGGTCTTTGCCTTCTGTTGTTTCTGTAATAATATTTTATGTTGATTATTTTAGAGGCTCTTTTAGCAGAAGCGTTATATCTATTACTAGCTCTGAAAGGTTAAAGATCCTCTATTTAGAGTGATTCGCACCCCAGACCCCACCGCGGATCTATAGGTATCTATGAAATTCCTATAAGGAACTTTTACTCTAAGCTAAGCAAATTGAGTGTAAGGAGTGTTAGTAGAATCCTTAAAAAGGTAGAGGACCTTAGAAAGATACCTTGGTGAAGGAGGTTTGGCTTTTACAAGATAGGGTTTCTCCTTAATAAGGCAGCTGATCTTTTTTTACATAATGACCATAATATTATATTTATTACTTTTAATTATCACGAGTTAAAAGTTGGTTATATTCAATGTTCGGATGGTGGTGGGGGGTTTTGTAAACCGGTCCTTATTGGAGAGTACCAATTAAATGAAATAAGTTAGAAATCATGTATTTACCTTGACGTTAATTCTTTACTATTTATTGCGCTCCCGTCCCTATCACCTTCTTTAACTGCTGATGAGGTAAGAACGCCTAGGTTAACGATCACGGTTATTGGGCACCAGTGGTTTTGAAAAATTGAAATATATTGATACAATTATTTTTTATCCCACGTGAATATTTCATAGGTACATAGAGTGTTGATGCATACACTAATTACCTGATAAAGAATTGATGAGAAGTTGGTTTCCGTGATATATAGAGATGACACATACAGACTGTTGGTGGCCGATGATCTTATGAATCACAGATATCCGTTGTCTCACTGAGCCTCACCTCTGTAACGTTCTCAATTCTGGACTGTCCCTAGACTAGGTGTAAAAGTTGATGCTGTGCCAGGACGGTTAACCAACAAGTATTTTTGACTGAACGCACCGGGTGTTGTACGGGCAGTGTTCTGAGATTTGTGGAGCTAACCACAGATTATATATACCTATTGTTTTATTGAGTGGTTTTGTTAGAAACCATTCTTATCTGGTAGAAGGTTCAAAGTCTAGGTGGACGGAGGTTTTTATCTTCTTACAAATAAAGTTAGTTTAATTAATTAAATAAGGTTGTCAATTCTTATAAGTATTAAGCATTATCCACTCAGATAAAGGGTCCACTCCTTGGGTAAGGTTATATAGTAGGTTTTACGTCTTACAATAATTAATTATATATTATAGAATATATTTTTAGTTTATTTCTCAGTTAGCAAGAGTAAATAGGAAAAATATCAAGGTTTAATAAGTTACAGATATCCTGAATAAATGATAACAAGATCTATTCTCTCAAGTATTTGACACTCCTTATACTTTCAGGGTCTGCGTAATACTATATGAGCTTTATTGGATCTTTTAGAGATTGGCGTTTTTGTATATTCCTAAAATATAAATTGCGAGGGCTTACTTTCACGGAGGGGGAATTGTTAACTTTTTTTAGGAAAGTTATATTCCTTACGAGGATAACCTATTTTTCAATCAAAGACACGTGAGTTACCTCCCTAATATCATAGCTATATCTTAATTTATTACTTATAAAATAATATAGATAGGAACTATCCCTTACCAATGTTTACGGCTACTAAAGCCATCTGGCGGTGGACATTGAAGATTCGCCTCTGCCTATATGAATTAGGGTATTCTTAGCTATGGTTATGGGTTATGAAAATATAAAATGAATATTGGCTCACTTTAATATCCATATGGGCGCATAGAACCCTCACCTATGTCCTCTTATAACCTTTTATATGATATTGAGAAGCGTAAAAGGATATTGATATTCGCACCCTATCATATTGCACATGTACGGTTAAAGCGTAAATATGAAAGCAGGGCATCTTTTACTCGCACCCATTGCTTGGCAAAGCAATGCGATTGTAAATTTTATAATTTAATAGGGTATATAAGGAGGAATTAAGACTTTACAGATTTTAATTAGTTGTGCGGTGGATGTGGCTGTAAGCTGCCATTCAGCGCGTATTCTTTTGTAGTTATTAAGATCTTATAATTCAATGAGAGTTTGAAATGATAAACTGTACCATCACCTTTGCCATCGTGTTAATCCTAGACCTTGAGGACACTTAACAGCTCAGTTAGGGCTTTTTTTAACCTTCACTGTGGGTTTAGTAAAGATGGTTTAAGCTTTTCTATAGAGTCTTCTTCTAGTGGGTAAGGGTAACAGGGGTCTATTATCTTATAGTTACAATGATCGGACCGGGATGTAGGCGCGGAGGGTACTTCTTCCAAGTTATACTATAAAAAAGCTTCATAAAAAGGGCTTTCTATATGCGGGTATACTTTTGTTATATTATTATTTTCAGGTCTTAATTTTTTTTTTTTCTTCTTATTGAGGCTTTAAGTTTCCTTTAATATTACAATCCCTAGAATACGAGCTCAGGTAATAAGTATGACCTCCTGAGGGGTTACTCCCTTTTAACCCATTTAATATCTCATTACTGATACCGTTATCTTATTAAGGCGAGGCGGCTACCGTAACTAATGAGTTACTACCACAGGTTTACTTATCACCCGAGAGCATTCTAGAGGCACAGTTAATAGCGTTATTATTAACTAGTCTCTTGGGAATTTACTCTTACTAGCCTACAAAGCAATTTGATATGTGAGTGCCTCTTTTTCTATTTCGTGACTCTCAAGTTGTATGGGCTACTTTTTTGTAGCCACTGGTTTTTCTGGATGGTCTTCATCGTATATGGGACTACACTTTGATATCTATTAGTAAAATGTCCTGGGACGGATCGTGGGTACGGGCCATTTTTCTGCAACCATGCATCTTGGGTTTGAGGCGCCCTGAGTCTGTATTCGGACAATTTTGTAGATTAGTGAGGGTTATTTTTATATATTCTATTTACTTAGATGAGGGACTTTCTCTATAGTCATAAGGAAGTATATACAGTTGTTTCGACCAAAATAGTCTGTAGTGAGGTAAATCTTGTCATTTTTGAAAGGGTTTACGTTTCGCGGAACATTTTCCTCATTTATTCTTATATCCCCTCTTATTAATAGTACATCGGCAATTCAGAATTTTGAAATAAGGACACTATTTCTGAGTGTGGGATATTTGACCCCTTAGCGGAGGGTACAGTTAAATTTTCAATCCGGTTTCTTTTTTGATTGTGACGGTTGTTTTATTAATTACTTTGATGTGGAGATTTGCATTATTATTACCAACTAGTGTGACTACCTAAGGGAATTATATGATTTGAGATCTTAATGGGTGTATTGCCTTTAGTTTTAATCCTAGGTACTTCTTATTACATATGGAAGGAGGGCTCCTGGTAGTGGAAGTAGTAATACTAATAGTCTTATAAAACAGGTGATTCATTCAGAAGAAACGAATAGGGTTCAGGTAGTTTTTATAGACAAGAAAAAAAGAAAGGCGCCTCTATATAGAGATTGGCGAGAAAAATTTCAAAGTCAAGGGCGCTAATTAAATTATATGTAATCAACCGAAGGCGGGGAGAGTGGGCCGAACCCAGCATAAAAGTAAAAGCTATAGTAGTTAAGGGTTTCTAGAGTGTATGAGAAGGAGTTCAAGTCATTTGGGGTAAGAAAAAGAACTCTAAAGAGAAAGCATAAACTAAAATCTCTTCTATTCTCAGCTAGAAAGAACAGGACAAACCCTTGCAGCATATTCGGTGTTAAATCCTGATACAAGTTCCAGACTCCCCACCTCCTCGGAAAAAGTAAAAAGGGGTTCGGTTATTGGTTTCTGCTATAAGCAGAGTCACCTAAGAATGTAGAGCTAAGACAGGCTGATCCTTTAGGATAGGGAAAGGTAAAACTAAACAGTTAATTGAAAAAGTATTTAATAAGAGGAGAGAGCGCCACCAATCTGAAGGAATAATAGCAAACCTAACGTTAACCTCATAGGAGATAGTCTGAGCTACAGCCCGTTATGTAACTTCCTCAGATACATAATTTAGAGTTTAAGAGGCCCAACGACTCGCCCTCAAGTGGCGTAGAGCCCTAGCTAGAGCAGGCAGCATAAGACAAAGATAATAGAAAAGTGACCTCTATTCTACCTAAAGTGGCAGGAAGGATAACCATAAGAGTATAGAGACAAGTAAAGCCCTACAAGGCCTTATAATATAGACCAGCTGGTGAGGGATTTAAAACTAAAGTTTGCTTTAGAGAGAGTTTAATGAGGCGCTCACTCGAAAGGTTGATGAAAACTCCCTTAAACCCTAACTTATAAGGCCCTTTACGTTTTTGAATATATCTTAAAGTTTTACGTTCAAGAAGAGTGACGAAAGCCACCCTTAGAACAAGCAGAGCTAAACCGAGATTTGTTAATTTAATTATTAATGTAAAAGATAAACATTTAGAGAGTAAAGCCAACAATCAAGAGGCTGGGCCTCTTTAACACAAGGACTATATGTAAGGTATGTCACTATCGGTAAAGGATTTTACCTTACCTATGTTAAGGTAAAAGTGTCCATATGGGAATTAAGAGTAGTATTAAAGTTAGATAACAAGAAATTGCCCTCAACTCCTGCCCCAAATAGTAAAAATTTGAGAGTCATGGTAATGTACGTAGGAGCGAAATCGCCACGCACGACGCGAAGAGAAAGTCAAGATGCCAGGGCAGTCGCCGGTTAACTCACAATGGGTTTAAACTGTTTGAAAAGATAGCTAACTATTAATTAGATGAAAAAAGAGGTCGAAGATTTTTTATTTTGAAAGGTTCCGCCATTGAACGCCTTGAAAAGTTTAATGAAGATAAACAAGGAGTTTAGATATCCAACTTAACTATATTAGAAATATGGAAAATTCTTAAGGAATGTTAGGATTGTTATCATGTGTCTGAATACCGGCAAAGGTATAGGCGAGTATTTAGTTAAATCCAGAGGAACCTGCGCCAATAGTGATACCAGGCTCCTCCAGATCTTATATACTATCTTCGTTTTTCAGGTTGTATAATCCGTCAGTCTAACGCTATATTATTATACAATCTAGACTAGAGCAGAGATCGGGTAATTTCAGATCCCCAGCGCAAGCTTAATAAAGAGAGTTGAGTGTTAGCATTTATTAGAAACTTTCGTTGAATTGGAAAGAGGAGTGAAAAGATGTACCTGAAAAATTGACTTTGATAAGTAATATTTAAATGTTAATGAAGTTTTAAATGATGTTTGTTATTCTCTGTAATAATTGTACATATCGCTCCGTGCACTCTCCGCTCAATATGAGAGTATAGATCGTAACAAAGTAGATGTACTGGAAGTACCTCCTATTTTAGTTGGAATTTTGAAGGAGTAACTGCTTCTCAAATTAGTAGATTCACACCCACCTTATTAATATTAAGTTAAGAAAACTACGTATCTTCAAAGAATAGCTCCATCGTAAATAACAGGTACTGTAGTATCAGCATGCTATACCATTTTCATAGTGTAAAAGAAGTGAGGCAGTGGGAAGCCGGTACAATGGAAGTTTTCTACACTCTAATAATTAAATATTAGAGTTAGAAACTCCTGTACCGTTTCCCCTGCCTCACTTCTTACACTATGAAAAAGTAGCATGCTGATATAACACTACGTCATTGTATATGTACATGGAGGCTGATCTGAAGGATGACGTATTTCTACACTTAAATAGTTAAGGTTGGTAGAATCTACTATTTGTAGCAGCATCAATCCTCAAATTTCCCAACCTAATATCGAGGTACTGTTTCCAGTACATCTACTTTGTACGACTTATCGTCATGTGACTGAGAGTGACGGCGATAATTATTATGGTATCATATATTAGGAAAATTATCCTTATCTTAAAAAACTTATTAAATTATAATTACTTTCAAATCCAATTTTCAGTTACATTTTCCCCTTCCATTTTAAAAGTTTAGAATGTAACCTACACCTCAACTTTTAAAGCTGCGCCTGGATCTGAATTACACATCTCTGCTTCTAGCTCTTAGATTTATATAGTATAAGCTATAGACGAAGACGGTATACAAACCTAAAAAGGTAAGATATAATTAGAGGGATTAATCACTTATTGGGATTACAGGTTCCTCAGTGATTTAAGCTAAATAACCAGCCAATATATACCTTTATGGTTTATCAAGACTATAACAATGCTACTCATATCCTTAAGAATTTTCAATTTAATATATATGAAGGGTATCGTTAATCTTGAGTTATCTTAAATTTCAAAGGCTTACTAGGTGAACCTTTCAAAATAATAAATCGTCCACCGTCTTTGTTAAAGGTTAAAAATTACCACCTTATTTTCAACATACAGTTAAAAACCTCACTTCAGTTCTAACGCGACGGTAGCTTGGCACTTCGGACTTCACGGCAGGGGGCTGGCTCCAAGGAATATTAATTACAGTAATATTCCAATTTAACTATGGTGAGGAGGTAGGAAGTGAGCAATTTTCTTTTACTGCTCTAAACTTTATTCTATTCTCTTACTATTTCCTGACTGTTTTACTCTTGAACCCAGTAGCGCTAAGGTCAATAAACCTTATAAGAATATGGAATACGCTTCCTCACTAGGGAGATTCACCTCGATATTGCATTTTGGCTTTACTTACTCTGAAACTTTTTATCTTTTAACAATCTAATATAAAATTAAAATTCTGTTTAATTGTATTTTTGTTAAGGGGGCTTTCTTTTAGCAACTCTCTATCTTGAAACGTAAATTCTGTAACGAATATTCAAAACGTTAAAAAGGTGCCTAGAGATAAGTTTAGGTTAAGGGAGTCTTCAATCCTCATTCAGTGACGCCATTAAACTCCTCTCTAAAGAATCTTTAGTTTTAAACTCCCCTACTACCAAGCTTGGTCCTAATTTTATAAGGCCTTGTAAGGGTTTTTTATGTCTTATACTCCCTTAATGTATGCCTGTACCCTTCCACTTAGGTTAAAAATAGAGGTTCACCTTTTCTATATCTTTTCGTCTTATGCTTGACCTTAGTCTCTGCTAGGGTCTACTCAACCTGAGCGCGGGTTGGGAACCTCTAATAATCATCTTAAACTATTGCTATGGCTCATTATGAGGATTTACGGGCTTTGTATAGCTCAGACTCATCTCTCATATGAGGTTAGTTTTGCATATATTATTGACCATTATCTCATCATGGTGGCGCTCCTCCCTCTTATAATACTTTTTCATTTTATTATTTGTTTATAACCTTCCCTTAATCCTGAAGGATCCAGTCACCTCTAAAGTTTCTATATATATATATGTGAGCTGACCCTCCATAGCAAAAACCAACCGAACCCCTTTGATTTTTAGAGGGGAGTCCTGAACATTGTATCAGGATTTTAACACAAGAATTAATTGCGGTGAGCAGAGGGTTTTGTCCTTGTGTCTTTCTATGCTAGAAGTTATATGGAAGGATTTTATTTATAAGTCTTTTCTTCTATTTAGAGTTCTTTATCACATTAATCCCAACATGACTTGAACTCTCTCTCACACTGTACTTAACCCTAACTCTTAGCTTATACTTTTATCCTGGGTTTATACGAGCACTACTCCTCACGCCTTTGTGATTTTTGTTAAATTAATATACCCCTTGCTGGATATACTTTTTTTGCTCGCTGACCAATCTCGTATTAGGCCCTTCTTTTTTGAATGTTCCATAAAAATTAAGAACATTCAAGATATATTTGATAGGTCCTTCAAGCAAAACCCAAAGATTTTTAAATAATAAATAGGCAAATAGTGCAATCACAGTTAATATAAAAGCACATTTACAATGTTTGCTCTTGTTTAAGTAACTAAAGCTTTTTTACATAGTTGTATAAATTATTATTTTTTAATTTTTCTAGATTAATGTCTTTATAGGTCTTAATGACTTCTTCTTTTTTGAAACAAACACTAGCACTAAATGATAGCCACGTGTATGACGTCAATATCAGAGGAATAACACATATATAATTAATATTATATATATATATATATTTATTTTACTATTTTCTTTCTTTACTTATATATATCTTCATCCATCTTTTCCGAAGACTGGGGGTAAGGTGTGAGTATCATGGCATTGGTAAGAAAAGCAGTAAGATAGGTTAATATTGATACTTATATAAAGTTCGAAGGAAGTAATAGTACCCGCCTTTATATACTATATATAATATTTAAATTAATATATGTTATAATATATATACTATTATATATAATATTAAATATAGTATAGTATATTAGTATATATGTATATTAATATATATATATATATACTATATTATATAATATATAGTATATTATATATTATATTATATATTAAATATATATATATATTATATAATATATATATATAGTTTAAAAATAATTTGATTTCTAAAAATATTTTTATTATGCATTTTTTTTTTATAAAATATTTTTTTTGCGTTTTGCACAATTAAATATAGTTTAAATGGTCGAAATGTCCTGAATGAGCAAACTCAATCAGCAAGTATTTTATTGGTCATGCTTTTTTTCAAGCGTTCCTGTGAGTGTCCTTGCCTGTCAGCATCAATGAGATCCTTAGTAAGAATTGCATCAACTGAATTGTGAAGAATTTCTTTTACAAGCATTCAAAAACACATTCCATCTTTTACGGAAGTTAATATATCCATTTTCTAAAAATGAAAAGCCTCAGAAGTTGGAAACCTTAGATCCAGAGTAAGAATTTATATATATTAATATATATATATATATATATATATATTATATATATATAGTATTATATATATTATATTATATATATATATACTAGTATTATTATTATATATATATATATATATATATATATATATATAGTATATATATATATATATAGATATTAACTTAATATATATATAATTATTTATATATATATTATAGTATATATAGTATATACTATATATAATATATATAGTTTATATATATATATGAAGTATATATAGTATATATAAAATATATATTAGAGTATACTATAATTATATATATATATATATTATATTATCGTTCGGTGTATAGGTTATATATATATATATATATAGATATATATATATATATTATATATCCTCCTTCCTTTCCTTCCCAAGGCTGGGGGTAAGGTGCGTGACAGCATCGGAAAGAAAGTAGTAGAAGAATAAGATCACAAGTCGAAAAGAAAGCAGCCTTACGCCCTCTCTATACTATAGTTGGGAATCGTCGCGAGTCAGAAATCTACCTAGAACTTCACGGGACGCGCGACGGACCTCACTATGGAATGAGTCAAGTGTAGGTTCATCCCTGGGCCGCAGGTGGGCCACAACATAACCCCCTCAAAAACCCGCCATTCACTGCTATTTCACCTTTATTCTTGCCTCTGGCCAAACTTACATTTCTCTCCTCCAGACATTTCGTTTACTGACTCAATCCACTTTTTCTTCGGTCTCCCAGCCGTGTCGATTCCCAACACCTCAGCACTATATATTCGCCTTAACTCAACCGACTACTCATTATCCTTCACACTGACACACCATCTCACGTACTTTTCTTTATTTCTCTCATTCCTTTCTTCACACCACATACGTTTTAATACGTTCAATTCCTCATTTTATCATTCTTCTTACACCTAACACGCCTCTAAGATTGTCCTTGAACACGATCGCACTTTAGCTCTATACCTGCTTATTAAGCCGACCATGGTTCACTACTAACATTAACACAGATAACAACATACGATCATGTAAGACCCTAGCGCACTCAAGACTTAGTCCCTTTACATCCACCAACGATTTAATCGCACCAACCACCTTCCTGCCACTCACAACTTTCCTACTACACTCTGCATCATTCGTTCCCTTTTCATCCAACATATATCCTAAATATTTAAACTCATTCACTTGTTCCAGCTGCTCACCATCTAACATAACTTCACACCGAGGACTGTCCTCACTCACAACCATAACCTTACCCACGTTTACTTTCAAACCCCTCTTTTTACACACCCTGCCAAATCTCTTGCTTCCCTTCGTGTAATCAGCAATTAAATTAATGCATCCTTTGTTATCTCCTCAAAGAAAATGAGAACCTTAGATGTTCATATTCCTGATAAAGTTCTAAATTTAGTAAAACATTGATAATTTGCGGTTCTTCAATCTTTATATCTTTTTTCATCACATCTTTTACTTCAAAATTGATTGAATATTCTGAATGTCTGTTTCACAGTCAATATTTTTTTATCTAATTTATTTTTTCGAAAATGATAATTTACTTGACGTTTTTTTCTAAAGGTATTTGGATAAGTTCTCCGAATTTCTTCGTCTTATAGTAAGTCTCCATCTAAGAAGATTTGAAGACAAAGATCAGTTTCCAGTGTTAGAATTTTTGGGTCTTTTGTATAGTTACACATTCCTTCAGCCAAGTGTGGAAGCCTATTATAGTTGTCTAGAAATTTGGTCCATATTTTTAGATCATTTAATAAGTGCGAAGTTGTGTTCAGAGGATAAAACTCTTGAAATCAAGTAAGGTTATTATTATTATTATTATTATTATTATTATTATTATTATTATTATTATTATTATTATTATTATTATTATTATTATTATTATTATTATTATTATTATTAATTCTCTATTCTTTTTTCTCTTTCTCACTTTACTTTCTGTTGAATGTTTAAATTAATTTGATGTTTTTCATCTTAATATTGGTAAAACCAATAAGGACTCAAACATATCTTACGGAAAAAAGTTATTGCTCAATTAAAATAGCCTAGGAAAATACTTAATCCGTTGTTAGGATATAGTGTCTTGACCTATAAAAATGTACTATTGTAATTGTTTTTGTATGGGTGGAGTATTTATATAGTTACAAATGACCTTTTATCTTTTGACCTTTTATATCTTTAAGAACTTTTCTCTATATCTTAAAGAATTATTTCTTTCTCCTACTAATAAGAATTATTTCCTTATCTTAAAAGTTATCTCTCTCTTCTGTTGGTTTTTCCTTTGTGCCTTCTTACTCCTTCGCAATTAAATATACTTTAAATTTTATATGTTTCTTTATATAGTCAATAAAGTTGCGTCAAGCTAAGATAAAGGATATATAAATCAATCATATATACTAATATATGCAGCTTTTTAGAGTCTTGAGTTATCTTGCATTCTTTAATAGACTTTTCTTAATTGATTTAAACTTGTTATTAAAGTTATTGGAATCTATATTTAATTCTAAAATAGTCCATTATATACGTTTTTTTTTAATAATTAAATATTAATAAATTTTGAAAATATATAATTATGTATAAATAAAGAAAATAAATAATTGAACAGCTAATTAAGCTAAGAATGTCAGCATTTTTGTTCAACTAATTAGTAGCTAATATTTCTTTGAAAGTAAAAAAAGTAGTTATACATTGTAGCTAAAAAAAATATTAATATCTTCATTTTCTTTCCATAGATATAAAGACGCTCTGATAGCCTTAGCCAATGGAGTTATACAAAAAATTCAACTTAGGGTTACTCAGGTATATTTATATATATATATATATATATATTATATATTATATAATTTATATATATTGTATATTTATAAATATATTGTATTAGTAATATAGTATTGGTTTAGAATTAATGCGGATGTAATGACAGGTTGTGTATGTCTCCTTGTTATTCAATTTGTATATGGATGGGTTATGAAAGATTTAGAGGTGGGATGGCAGAAAATGGTGTTAGAATGGATGGAGAATGGAGTTGAGTGGAGGGTGCCCTATCCTATTATAGCGGATGATTTGGTTCTGTGTGCGAATCTGAAGAGAGTTTGAGAGGATTGATAGAGAGATTTGGCAGGGTGGTGTGTAAAAAAGGAGGGCTTGAAAGTAAACGGTGGATAAAGTAAGTTATGGTTTTAGTGTGAGGACACTATCCTCAGTGTGAATTAATGTTAGATGGTGCAACTAGAACAAGTGTCTGAGTTTAAATATTTAGGGTATATGTGATGAAGTGGAAGCGTGGTGGTGTAGTATGGCTAGAGAATGTGTGATGGCAGAAGGTGGCTGGGTGCAATTAAAGTCGTTGTGTGATGCGAAAGGACATAAAGTCTGAGAGGTGCTAGGTCCTTAATGAGGGTATGTGTTGTTTAACCACCTGATGTATTGAAATGGTAGTGACGACTATGGTCTGGAATAAGAAGTAGATCTAAAGTTCAATGTGTTCAGTATGGTACATATCTTAGGGGTGTGCTAGGTGTGAGAAGAAATTGTAAAGAGAGGAAATGAACGTATTAGAGAGTGGTGTGGTGTGAAGAAAGGGGTAAATGAGAAGAATAAATGAAAGTATGTTGAGATGTTTTGTCTAGTGGAAAGGATGAATGATAGTAGGTTGGTTAAGCGGATTATAAGGTGGTGAGTGTGTTGGGAAACCGAAGGCTGGGAGACGAAGAGAAAGTGGAATTGAGTCGGTGAACGAATGTCTGAATGGAGAGAAATGTGAGTTTGGCAAGCGAGAATAAAGGTGCATGATAGGAAGAATGGCGGTTTGTATGGGGGCATGTTGTGGCCCACTCTGGCCAGGGATGAACGCCTTACATATTGACGATTTACCAAGTGAGGGTCCGTCGCGGTCCCATGATGCTCTAAGGGTGGATTTCTGTCTGTGACGAGCTCTCACTAATTAATGGTACAGAGGGGCCGGTAAGGCTGCTTTCCTTTCGACATTTGTCATACTCTCTACTGCTTTTCTTTTCCGATGCCTTGTCACATTGCACCTTACCCCCCGTCTTGGGGAAAGAAGGAAGGTGAAGAAAGAAAGAAGAAGAAAATACATATATATATGATATATATATAAGAGAGTATATATATATATATATATATATATATATTATATATATATATACTATATATATATATAATATATATATATATATATATATATATATTATATATATTATATATTAAATTGGTGTTGGGGGTAGGCTTCTAACTGGAATCAAATGTATGTATGTCTGAATATTGAAGGCGTGTGGAAACAATATTAAAATGGAAGAGTGAATGGTTTAATTTTAATTAATAGTGGAGTGAGGCAGGTATGTGTTATGTCTCCATGGCTATTTAATTTGTTTGTGGATGGGATAATGAAAGAATTAGAGGTAGGGATGATAAAGGAAAGTGTTAGAGTGACAGTTAGATTGATAGAGAATAGAAGAGAGTGAAGGGTGCCCTACATATTGTACGCTGATAATTTGGTCTTGTGTGGTGAATCTGAAGAAAGTTTGGGAGGATTGGTAGAGGGGTTTGGGTTTGGCAGGGTGTGTAAAAGGAGATGTTTGAAAGTAATAAGGTGATGGTGGTGCGTGAGGAGAGTCCGTGGTGTGAAATCATGTTGGATGGTGAGCAATTGGGACAGTATCTGATTTTAAATATTTAGACTATATTTTGGATAAAATGGGTACAAATGATGCAGTGTATAGTAGGAAAGTTGTGAATGGTAGGAATGTTGCTGGTGCAATTAAATCTCTGGTGAATGCAAAGGAAGTAAGTATAGAGTACTCTAGGGTCCTGCATTAGGGCATGCTGTTACTGGTGTTAAGGTATAGTAGTGAAACTATGTTGAACATGAGGTATAAATCTAAGGTGCAATCTTTTCAAATTGATAATACTAGGGGCGCGTTAGGTTTGAGTTGATAAAATAAGAAATGAGCGTGTCAGGGAGCTGCATTGTGTGAAGAAAGCTGAAAATGAGAGTGGTAAGAGTTTGGTCATGATGGAACAGGATTTTATGATAGTCAGGTGTTAAGCGGATGTTATAGTGGTGAGTGTTTCTGGGATATCAACCACTGGCTGGGAGACCGAAGAATATATGGATTGAGTCAGTAAAGGAATGTCTGAAGCAAAGGAATGTGAGTTTGACAGAGGCGAGAAGAAAGGTGCATAATTGAAGTGAATGACAGGGTTTTGTGAGAGGGTATGGTTGTGGACCTGGCTCAGGGGATGAATCCTACATTGACGAGATTCCACAATGAGGGTCAGTGAAGTCGTTGTCATTATTATTATTATTATTATTATTTTTATTATTATTATTATTATTATTATTATTATTATTATTATTATTATTATTATTATTATTATTATTATTTGTTTTAATCAGACTGAGCTTGAGGAACTAGAGCATGAGCTAACTGAGGACGCCTGCAACCAAGATGATGATGATGTCGAATCGCTCTTTGGAGATATTTTGCCTACGGACGGCATCACCGAGTGGCAGGAGTTTTTGTCAAATAATTTAGAAATTGTTGCCAAAGTGGCTGATGTATTTCCAGATCAGATCTTTAATGTATTGGTAAGGGATAGGGGGCGAAATTTACCTTTTGAGGTCCCTTTTACACTAAGTGAATCAGATTAAAAACAATAAAAAAATATAATATAGAAAAAGATCTATATTACGTTGGGGTTGATCAGGATTCGCTTGGTTTGATGCGGGCTTAAGGGGTTATTCATTTATGATTATTACAGCAGTTAGTTTCTCTGAAGTATATGTACTGTGATGTTATTAGTTGCGCTTCCCGGAGTTTGTCAAGCATTTGAAATCGTATGAAAATGGTTTGGTTCTGTTTGAAATATGTTTTATAAGCCATCCTTCAAATATGATCAAACAACCTTCATGCCACCATTTCAAATTCTTGAGAAATGTCGGGAAATGCCACTAATTTATTTTTTCTTATTCAGATTTGTGTCTAGTATTATTGTTATTTTTTATCAATATTATTTCAGTATGAGAATTTCAATGAAACTTCAAAAGTTTATTTAAATCTTCATTCCAACATTAGTAATAAAGATGAAAATCGTCAGATTCTTAACATCTCTTCAGAACATGAATGCAAGACAATCCATTGCATATTAAGAGATTTATCATCATTCATGCAGGTTTGCACAAATAGTTTGCACAAATTTTTAATTGTAAAACCCTATAATGATATTTTTTTTTATTGCTATTTAACAAGGATGATAATCTAATTACTTTCTACTCATTTTTAAGCATAGAAGTTAAAAATATATATATTGGAAGGTTATACCTTTGTTTAGTATTTAATTATTTACAACCATACTAGGTTTCTTAGTCATAATTTGTGTTAAAGTCGAGAAATACTACTCTGAGAATTTGAAGTGTCATTATTATCCATAAGATTAGAGTTCAGATAGTTAAATAATTTTTTCTATTTTGATTCCAGGGTATAGGTCGATTATCAATTTTATTTCTAGGGGAAAACCTCTCAAAAAGATCAACCACAGCAATGCAAGTCATTTCGAAGTGAGTTTCGACGACTTTTTTTTTTTTTTTTTTTTTTTTTTAATGTTTTATTATAAGTAGCTTTTTTCATATTAGTTGTAATTGAAATCTTTTCTTTAATTTTTTGTTATAATCAAATTGTCTTTTCATGTAGTAAATAAGATTGTTACGTTACTTCTCTAATCATTTTGTACTATATCAGTACTTAATTATTCTTTATTACACTTTATTTTTTATATATAATATATATATATATATATATATATATATATATATATATATATATATATATTTTCTTACAAATATCTCTTTAAAAGTTAAATAGTATTGATTAAGAGTCTTGTTAAGATACTTAATTTGTGATGTATATGATGAGGTATTTTATTTCCTTCACACACGAAATTAAATGTTAGCCATACGTCAATGTAATACTTTAATAATCATTAATATAAGGAAGAACATTTTTCTTAAATGTTTTCCTTTGCAGGTTAATAGAAATCGCCAATTACAGTACTTCATTTAAATGGTTTGACGTAGAAACGGCTGTCGGTGTTTTGCATCAAGATCTAGTTGAAGTGTAAGTTATTTTTTATTTATCTTTAGGGTGAAATTGTTTATCATATATATATATTAATATATTATATATATAATATATTATATATATATATATATATATATATATATATATATATATATATATATATAATATATATATATATATATATATATATATATTACTTATATATAAAACTTTTATTCACATGAAAAGGCATGCTCAAGTTTTATCAACGCTACGTGCTTGGACACATTGGTTGTCACAGTTATATGGTCAGCAGTTTGTGCATATTTTTCCTGGAGGCACCCAGACACATCAATTCCAAGATACTTGTCATTCCATTAATAAACAAATGCTCTTAGCATCTGCCAGCGTTCTTAACTGCGGAGTAAGATATTTTTTAGATTTTCTTTTTTCATATTACTTGGGTAAAACAATTATTAAATTAATTAATTATTTCTAAATAGGCACCAGCGCTAATAGTTAGCGGCGCCATGCAGCTTCTCTCTTCGCTGTCAGTTTTGGTTAGGTCTCCTGTGGCATTAGACTTGGCACCAATTCAAATTTTATATAATCAAGCAATAAACCTTTCTCTAGAGATTAAGGTAAAATTCTTTTATTTTATTTTTATTTATTATTGTTTTTTGTGTGTTGATGTTTTGGAACAATGGTTGGAATATTTGGAGTCTTTTAAATATTTTCAGAATATTCATATTCCATGTCAACATAATTTCATAATATTTTACCTATTGTTACTCAGATGCAATGGTACATTGTTGAAAAATATGGCTTTTACACGATTATAGCGATTTTCCCAGTTTGAAAATAATCATTATAATTATATATATATATATATATATATATATATATATAGATATTTATAATATATATATATATTATATATATATATATATATATATATATATATATATATATATATATAATATATATATATATATATATAATATATATATATATTACTATATAATATATAGTATTGGAGTGAGAAGCGGAATAGTACCCTTGTGAATAAGGGTAAGGAGAAAAGGGGAAATGTAAGAATTATAGGGGAATAGTTTACTGAGTGTTGTGTGGGGAAGGTATATGCTGGTATTTGGTCGAAACGAGTGCGTCGAGTGACTGAGTGGCTGATTGATGAAGAATAAGGTGCGTTTAGAGGTAAGTGGTAGAGGATGTGTGGGATCAAATCTTTACATTGAAACATAATGATTGAGAAAATGAGGGAGAAGGAAGATAAATTATATTTAGGTTTATGGATTTACACAGGCGTAAATGATAGAGTATAGGAAGCTTATGGCAGGTAATTAGTGATATATGGTTTGGTGGTAGGCTTCTGAATGGATCAAAGGTATGTGTGTAAGGGAAGCGTGTGTAAGAATAAATTGGTGTCAATGGTGAATTGGTTTAGGGATTAATAGCGAGTGAGACAGGGTTGTGGTTAACTGTCTCCTTGTATTCAACTGTTATATTGGAAATGGGGTATTATGAAAGAATCGCGAAGGTTTGGGATGGCAAAGTGAAATGGTGTTAGAATGATGGGAAGAAGGGAGTGGAGGTGCCCTACCTACTGTATGCGGATGAAGAGTTTGAGAGGAATTGTAGAGAGATTTGGCAGGGTGTGTAAAAGGAGGTCTTTGAAAGTAAACGTAGATAAGAGTAAGGTAGGGTTGTGAGTGAGGACAGTCCTAAATGTGAAGTTATGTTAGATGATGAGGCAGCCTAGAGCAATGATCTGAGTTTAATATTTAGAGGTATGTGTTTTGATGAGAAGGAACGGAATGATGCCAGAGTGTAGTAGGAAAGTTGGTGAATGCAGGAAAAGGTGCTGGTGCATTAGATTAATCGTTCTGTGATGTAGGACTAAGTCTTGAGTCGCTAGAGTCTTACATGAGCATGTTGTTACCTGTGTTATTGTAGTGAGATATGGTCTGGAATAGAAGTATAGATCTAAAGTTCAATGTGTTCAGGATGGACAATACTTAGGAGGCATGCAGTGTGAAAAGTAATTAATAAAGTGAAGGAAATGAAACGTATTAAGAGGTCGTGTGTGATGAAGAAAAGGGGTAATGAGAAGAAATAAATGAAAGTATGTTTGAGATGGTTTGGTCATGATGGAAAAGGATGAATGAAAGTCGGTTGGTTAAGCGGATGTATAGTGGGTGAGTGGGTTTGGGAACACGGACGAGATGACCTGGAAGACCAGAAGAAGAAAGTGGAATTGAGTCGGTGAAACGAATGTCTGAAGAGAGAAATGGTGAGTTTTCGATGGCGAGAATAAGGTCAGCGTTGATAAGGGAGAGAATGGCGGGTTTTTTGTGATGGAGAATGGTTGTGGCCCAACTGGGCTAGGGGATGAACCCTTTACTTTGACGATTTTACCATAGTGAGGGTCCGATCGGCGTCCATGATGACCTCTAAGGTGAGATTTCCTGTCTTGATGACGAGCTCTCTAATTATGGTCAGAGGGGGCGGTAAGGCTGCTTTCCTTTCTGTTCGACGTTTGTCATGTTCTCCACAATACATTGCTTTCTTTTTTACCGATGCTTGTAAGACATCCTTACCCCTATTGGGCAAAGGGAAAGGTGAAAAAGAAGAAAGAAAGAAACGATATTATATACATAAATATATTATATATATATATATACTTATTATATAATAACTATATATTATATATATATATATATATATAATATTATACTATATAATACTATAATAATATAATATATAATAATATCTATCTCTCTTTCTTTCTTTCACCTTCCTCTTTGCCCCAGGACTGGGGGTAAGGTGCTGTACCCAAGCATCGGAAAAGAAAAAGCAGTAATGGAAACTGAACAAACGTCGAAAGAGAAAAAGCCCACAACCTTACGCGCCCCTCTGTACCATTAATTATGAGAGCTCGTCACAGTCAGGAAAAATCCACCCTAAGACCTTCAGGGACCGCGACGGACCCTCACTATGGTAAAATCGTCAATGTAAGGGTTCACCCCTGGCCCAGGTGGGTCCACAACCATGACCCATCAAAAACCCGCCATTCTCTCCTATCAATCACCTTTCTTCTCGCGCCTTTCTTCTCGCCTCTGGCCAAACTCACATTTCTCTCCTTCAGACATTCGTTCACCGACTCACAATGGCCTTTCTCTTCGTCTCCCAAGCCGTCGTCGTCCCAACACACTCAACTCACGTAACATCCGCTAAACCAACACTACTATCATTCATCTTTCCAACATGACCAAACTCATCTCAACTACTTTCATTTAATTCGCTCTCATTAATACCCCCTATTCTTACACACCACATTTTCCACTCTCTAAATACGTTCAATTCCTCTCTTTATCCATTCCTTTCTCACAACCTATATATATTATAATTATAATGTATATATATATATAGTATATATATATTAATATATATATATATATTAATATTTTTTATATATATATATTATATATATAATATATATATATATATATATATTATAATATATTATGGTGTGGAATAAGATGTATAGATCTAAGGTACAGTCTGTTCAGATGGACAATCTAATGGGTGTGTTAGGTGTGAGAAGAATTAATATAAGATGAGGAATGAACACATTCACGGAGTTTTGTGTGTGATATAAGACACCAAAGAAGAATAAATATTATGATTACATGAAATGGGTTGGGTCAAATATGGAAGGATGAATGATTGTCAGTTAGTTAAGCGGATTCATAGTGGTGAGTGTGCTGAGAAACGACCGGTTTGGAGACAGAAGAAAAAATGGGTTTAAGTACATAAAGGAATGAGTGTGGCAGAAGGCGCTTGAAAGGGTGTCATAATTTAGGCAGTAGAATAGGCGGAGTTTTTGTTGACTAGGGTATAAGAGTAATTGGTGTGAACCTTGCCCAAGGGATAAACCCTACATTGACGGTATATCACAGTGAGGGTTCGTCGCAGTCTTGTGTATCCCTACGGTGATTTTTTTTACTGCGACGAGCTCTCGCTTAAAAGGGTATGGAAGGGATTGGGTGGGGGCTTTCCTTTCGACTTAAGTCATTTTTTTATACTGACTTTTTTTGCTTTCGGTGTATGTTGCACACCTCGCCCAAATTTGGTGGAAAGGATTATTATTATTATTATTATTATCTATTATTATATTATTATTATTATATAATATTATTATTATTAATTATTAATTATTGATTATTTTATTATCATTATCCAATTATCATTATCATTATTATTATTATTATTATTATTATAGATTAAAAAGTTTGTGCCGATCGTTAGTAAATTTTCTTTTACTTCCCTGGCCGAGTTTCATTCCTGATCATAAAATTGAGCTCCGAAAACAACACTTAGCGGCATTCCTTCATTCATTGACCAAAGATTTTTTCGCAATTGAAGCTGTGGCGCCAGTTAATGGCAATGAATCTTTGCATGAAAAAAGTAAGACTTTTAAATTCAGATCGTTCTGTATCTAAAAATATTAGAAGTAAGCAAATTTTGAAGTTATAGGATGAATATTATTATTATTATTATTATTATTATTATTATTAATATTAATTATTTTATTATTATTATTTATTTATATTATTATTATTATTAATTTTATTTTATATCATGCAGATTACGTCTCTTTTCCAGATTTGAATAAAATCAATGAAACGCTTACAATGATAAGGGTCCAGATTGATGAACTTAATGGTGCCGACAGAAATAGTAGAGAAATCTATTATGAATGTATAAAACCGTTTATTAATCATTCCATATTAATATTCCCAGCTTATGTTAACTATTCAGAAGTGTGTGATGAAATTTTATCGTTATTTGTTGTTGCCATTCAAGTACTTAGGAATCAAATGGGAGCAGAGCAAGTTACGTCGTTTGTTCAGACTTTCTTAGACATTTTCATGTCAAATCAGCATCTGTACTTGGCTGTTTCTGAAAAT
This sequence comes from Trachelipus rathkii, assembly GCA_015478945.1. Taxonomy (NCBI): domain Eukaryota; kingdom Metazoa; phylum Arthropoda; class Malacostraca; order Isopoda; family Trachelipodidae; genus Trachelipus; species Trachelipus rathkii. The sequence goes on from JABUQX010092903.1 coordinate 31,191, forward strand.
CAGCCAACAGCCATTAAAGTTGTTGAAAAGTAAGACAATTTTGTTATTTAAGTGTAGTTTTTAGGTCATGTTTATTTTTCTATCAATATTAGTGTTAGCTATTTATTTACTTAAAAAATTGAAAGTTTAGTTTTTGTTTGTTTGTCACACCGTATGTTAGATTTTCATTTCTTGTCACTAATATTATATGCAAAGGTGGGCATTAACGCGTTAAAGCTTCAATTAAGTTATAAAAAATTTCATAGAAGAAAGATAGAAATAAATTGTTTATTTTTCAAAAGACTATTGACTTTTCTCTCTTTTGAAAGAACAGTAACCCAAAAAAACAAGTTTATATAGAATTATTTATCTTATAGATTTAATATTGTATTAAATGCTCGATTTCGATAACGAGATAATAAAACGATTTTTTTTTTCAAAATTTTCCTATAACGCTCCTTCGATGAGCTGGGCATGTTTTTATATTACTATACATTTTTTTTGAAGCAGTTTATAGTAAATGTTTTAACCGAGGGTTGGAATAAAGCACAGACGGTTTGAAAGGTATGGTGCTTACGATGCTTTGACACACCCTCGTTCAACTATAGTTCCTATGTCTTTAATGATCTAAGCACATTCCCTCAGTGTTGGGAGCACGCACATGTCCATCCTATTCCGAAAAAAAGGACCGACTCTGAACCTCCTTTCTTAACTATCGCCACTATAAGGCTCATCACTTGTATTCTATCTAACAACTTTTGAAACCCTTCTCATCTCACTTCTAGAACCCCACATCTGAATTCTCATATCTCTCTTTTCGATTGCTAGTTACGGCTTTTGTAGTTCAAAGTCATACTGGGCGATATACTTTCACTATTTACCCCGATTTTTATAGGATTTTCCGCTTCTAGGAAACTACTGCAGGACTTTGCAGATAGTGGCGCTTGACATATTCATAGCATTTGACCTGGTATAGCACGCATCATTACTCCCGAGCGCTCCTCTCTGCTTTCCCTCTCTTTGCTTACTATTATAAGCTTTGCTTATCAAGTATCGCTAAAACTAATCGGCTATGGTTGATGGCAGCAACTTTCTTCTTTACTTTTTCTGTCAAATAGTGGAAGTTCCTCAGGTTTTTCGATCTCAATCCTCCTACTTTATTGCCTACTTTTTTCATTAAATGTGATACTTCTCAACCATGCACATCTTAACCTCTAATATCCACATCACATGCGGCCCGATGAACCGACACTTTCATATTCCTTCACTCATTTCAATCTGCTCCTCTTTTCTATCTAAGAATTTGCCTCTCGTCTAACTCTTTTCCGATCAATTCTCCGCCTGCTAAATAGATTTTGCGGGGGGTCGTCGTCAACCATTGTTAACATCATCATTCCTTAAAAACGCCAACTTCTACAAATCTCACCTCTCTAAAATAACTCTACTTCCTATCTCTTTTGAAGCGGTTCTATCGACTCTTCTCCTGTTGACAATATAAACATCATTAGCCATCTTAACATAAAAAATGTCTTGAAACCTCACATCACAAACCAGGTGCTGTGGGCGGCTCAAAGAAACCTTGGGAGTTCTGTTTAAGACTTGGGAGACTTTTTTTTCTCTTCTCAGTTTACTTCACAGCTTATACGGAAGGGTCCTCATCCGCCTTGTAATAGAGGAGTATACTAGTTCTTATATTCTGGATGGCTCTGGTTACACTGTCCGATGGCTTTTGGACAGGGTCGAGTCCAAAAGCCAAAAAGCTTTTAAACCTGTTATGTATCTTTCCATTCACTTGAAACCCCTCTACTTCTTTTGCGCGCGATGTTGGTAGCTATTATCTCTATCTCTTTTCTATTAGGTATTCGCAGGCGGAAAGGTGTCGAGGGAAACTTGGTCCACTCGCGTAACCAACACTACCTTTACACGCCCGTAGTAGCAGCAATAGGGGGCGTAGTCTGCGCACGAGTTTTTGTATAGATTATTGGTACTCCAGGCTGTAGTTTGCTGCGGATGTTTTCCTTTTATTTCTTTCGTTATCCGCACACTAGTTCCTGGTGGAAGCTAGCCTTTCCCCCCCAAATTCTTCTGTGTTTCCTTGCATGAAATTTAATCTCCCTCACCTTTAAAGCCTAGGTCTATTTTCATTCGACTGGCGTTTTGCGCTAGAGCTAAGGCGGATGATGTTTTGGCGATAGCCAACATCCCCTCCTGATAGCTCTGCCCGTGAGTGGTGAGAGTAAAGAAAAAAAAAAAAAAAAAAAAAAAAAAAATTTTGAAGACGGTTAACGTCGACAGATCAACTGAACTTGCTCTAACAATTCTTTTTACCGAGAGACCAGTTAATGAACTTAACCGATAATTTTTTTTGTTAACAGATAAGAATTAACGACGTTAAACTTCTAGGTCCCACCTTTGATGTATATGTATAATAAATTTAACAATGTACATTTTACTCGTATATAGAAGATACACTTTTGTGCATCTGTTTAAGTAGATTATTAGGTTAAAGATTCCGTGTCTATTTTTCCGGGACTGAATTATTGACAGACCCCCTTTCTCACTATAAAGACAGTGCGTATAGAGAGTGAAAAAAATTCTCGTTTCTTGCTATCACTCTGCTAATTTGTCATATCTGCTAGAGAATCGTTGCAGGGATACGCTTCGACGAGCAAAGCTGGCTTTTAATAAAACGAAGTTGCGCTAACCTCCTTGGTTCTCATACTGACAAATCTTCTTTTCTGGCCTCTGCCAAAAACATCTTCTAACTAACTATTCTGTAAATCTGCCTTTCCTCCTCTTAATTCGATTACTGATGGTTTCTGTCTTTGCCTAATGTCTCACATCTGGAAAAGGCCATATCTCTTCGGTCCCTATTTTTTACCTTACCGCTTGAACCCTGGAGACGATTCGTGCATTCCTCTTCCTCTCCTTCTCCAGTGTCCTATATGTCTTGCCCTGTGATTACATTTGATCGGTTGCAATGGGTTCCTGAAATCTATGAACGTTGGAAAGGGGGGTGGCCGGATGGCATTCCTTCCCGGGTTTTGAGGAGTGTGCTTCCGTGCTGGCCCTTTCCCTCGTTCAATACTAATATCCTCTGTCTCAATACAACTACTTCCACTCAGTGTTGGAAGCACGCGTACATGTCCAACCTATTCCAAAAAGGGAAGCCGCTCTGAATCCTTCTAAGTATTGCCCTATTTTACCCTCAGAACTTTTATTTTCTATCTAAGAAATCTTTGAAACCCCTTCTCAACTCTCATTTCTTAGATCTCTGGAATCTCATTCACTTCTTTCCGAATGCGCCCAGTAATGGCTTACGGCGCTTGTAGGTCTCTGGCGAACTAACTTTCGCTATCTTAACGATTTAAGTGGTTTCCAGCCCCTTCAGGAACTACGGGGAGACTGCGTAGTGGCGCCTTGACAACTCCAAAGCATTGGCCGAGTTATGGTACGCGGTCACTGTTCCCAAGCTCCCCTCCACTTATGGGATTCCCTCCTTCTCTTTGCTTTACTTATGTCTAGTTTTCTTTCAAATAGCTCAATATAGGCTGTTGTTTGATGGAGCGACTTCTTCACCTTTTTCTGTCAATAGTGATGTTCTCAAGGTTCTGTCATTACTATCACCCTACTTTTATCTACATTTTCAATTAAATTCTCCTCACCCATGCACATCACTTATCTCACTCATAATGCCGATGACTCGAACCCTTCATTCTCAAACTCATTTCAATTTTCTGCTCACCTCTGTTACTTCCTAGAATGTCTCTGAGTCTTAATCTTTCCGATTCTATTCATGCTGATCTGGATAGATTTTCCGGGTGGGGTCGTCTCAACCTTATGAGATTTCAAGTCTTTAAAAACCCAACTTCTCTACAAGAGTTTCTCCCCACTCTAAGACAGACCTAACTGTTCCTATCGTTATCTCTTATCGATGCGGTTTCTCTCATCTCTCCTGTCGAGAATTAGAACATTTCTTGGCCATTAACATAACAAAAAAAATGTCTTTTGAAACCTTCACATCTGAACAAAACGGGTTGCTAGGGCGGCCATCAATGAAACGGCAAGTTCTGGTTTAGATACTGCGCAAGACTTTTTTTTTTTTCACTTCTCAGGTACTCAGCACTAACAATGGGCGCCACATCATCCGCCCTGTATGGAAAGTAAACTTGGTCTCTCAATATCTGGGGGCTCTGGTTCCTCACTACGCGGCTTTTTAGGAGTAAGGGTCGAGTCAGAAGGGCCAAAAGGCTTATAAACTGCTCTGTACTTATTGGCAAGTTCACTTGACGCCTCTATTTTTTTTTTTGCGGCGGCGATGTTGGTGCTTTATCTCTTTTCTATTATTTACCACAGCGGCAGGTGCTCGGGGAACTTTATCACTCAGCGTACGCACCACTTTACATCATCGCCCATCCGGTAGCACAAGAGGGTGCTGTATCTGCACATGAGTTTTGTGTTGATATTGGTAACTCTAGACTAGTTCGCTGCGGTGCTTTCTTCTTTCCTGCCACCTCTGTTCTGTGGAATTCTCTTCTATCTTTTGTACTTCCTGCTGAATTTAATCTTCCCCACTTCAAAGCCTGCGTCTGTGCTCATCTTCGTAATTTACGTTAGTTGTTCAATTCTTAGGCGTGCAACACCCCCCTCCTTGAATAGGGCTCTGCCCGTGAGTAGTGTTGACAACTGTAAAAAAAAAATTGCAGTATTCACTGTAAATAACAATTTTATAAGAAAGGTAGTACAGCAGTTCTATAGCTAGAAGGAAATTGGAGAATCATGGAGTGGGAATGTTTTGATGAAAAGCCATAGCCTCTCCCCTTTCAAGAATTTCTTTAGAGTCATCCAAAAAATTCGACATATTCCGTACACGGATGAACGATTTTCTTATATAAAGCAAACATCCGAAACGTGAACAAGTTTCATATTTTCTTTAATTCTAACTTTCTTTTGGAACCTTGTTTTGTGAGAGAAGAAGTGTGATTCTTCCAAGAAATATCAGGCGAAAGGAAATTTCAAGAATATAAAGGACAGGAGTGACAGGACGAAAGGAAATTTCAAGAATATCAAGAACAAAAAAATTTGATTTGATTACCTTTTCGAAGATGTAAGAGAAGTGTGAAAGATTGCATGTAATTGATAGATGAATGAATGGAATTTATGAAGTATTAAAAAAGAATGAAAGGAATTTATGAGGTATTAAAAAACATGTTTTTTCTAAGTCCCAATTAGCCCAAAAACTAATTCATTGATTTTTTACAGTATTCGCACTCATTTGTTTATATTTGTTACAGATTTTTAAAATTACTCGAATTTATTACCTGTGAACGTGGACATTCATTCCAGTATTTCATTCCGAACACAATTTCTCTCTGTATGGACCACATATATCCCTCTGTGGCTGAGAAAACTGCTCCAGAAGTCAAAGGCCAATTATTTAAAGTTCTTCACTGCATTTTTGACAGGAATTGGAAGTTCTTCTTTAAGTAAGATATGACTAACTAGATTAGATTTATATATATGTTTTTTTTACCTTTTAGCTATTTAGTTTAGGGTATTTTATAGGAATTCATTTGGTCAGCATTTTAGAAATTAGGTTAGCTAGTCTGACTAATGAAAAAATTTCTTCGCTCTCCAAAGACTTTAGGCTCCGATTTTGAGTTCATGTTATATCTCTTGATATTTATTCCCAAAACGTAAAAAGTTAAACCAGACTTTTAACTTGAGAAATAGTTTAATTATGAGTTAAGCTGCCCCCCCCCCAAAAAAAAAAAAAAAAAAAAGGTGATGGATATTCCTTTCATTTAGCTGTAGACTAAATTGATAAAAAGTACTGCTAAAATGTTAACAACCGCTGTGAAAGTCAGTTAAAAATTTTTATAAATATTTTTAGTATCATTTCTCGACTCGACATACAAAAAAATAATATTTTAAGTATTCCTCTCTGGAGGTGCTGTAAAAAGTGTGTAGCGTTACTCATAAAAAATGAATAGTGTAACTAGATTAAAAAAAAGACCTTAAATAATTTTTTTATTTAATATTGAATACTAGGATGTAAAATTGAGTGGAGAGAGTGAAGTTTGGAAGATCAATGAGCATTGTGTGAGATTATAATTTATTATTAAAAAATTTTTATTTTGTTTTTTCAATTGACAGATTTTATTTATATTTTTTGTTATCAGGTCGTCAGTACAATCATCTCTTGGAAGAAGTCAATGGGACACGTGCGAACATGAAGCTCATTTCATTCAGATTATGCAAGCGTTTGGTCAGTCTTTCCTTCAAACTGATATCACGATCTTTAAACAAAATTTAGTGGCTCTCGAATCACTAAATTCTAAGTATAAATTATATCATAAGGTATGAAGTTGATTATTTATAAATGTTTAAAAATTTCTTCAAATTTATTTTACTCTGGTTAATGTATGACTAACAACAACAAGAAATTATTTCGATAATTTTTTAAAGGAATAAACTCCTCATATTTTTCTTACAATCTTCAGGAATTCTAAATTCTAAAAGATATGTTCAAGTGTATTGGTTCTAGTGTGTGGGGAAATTAATTTTTATTTTTTATTTTACTTCATGTAAATTAATATTTTCACACACTAATTATAGAAAGATTCTCTTTATGATAATGTTATACTTTTTTTAACTAAAGCTATAAAAAAAAAAAAAAAATTTTAAACCTTTAATATTAGATCCATATTTAAATATCTTAATTAAAATATAGGTAAAAGACGCTAACAAGTTTTGACTTTCTTTCTCAAAAATATTTCACTGGAATATTAAATTTAAACAAGTAGATATTTGTATATTTCTAAATTTAATATTTATGTACATGATTTTTGTGTTTTCATTCCCATATTTCTGTAAAACAAAAACAAAACAAAAATGTGTTTAATACTTTTGTGAAGTTCTATGACCTTAAAGCTAAATTACTTATTTTATTTTTAAGGCCGCGTTTAGAACGTCGATGCTTGGACAATTTATCACCGTATTATTGCAAATATTAATACATAAATCTCATGAAATTCTTCAAGAAGAGGTTAGTTTTTTTTATTATTATTATTAATATTTGTCTTTTAAAGGTACTTAAATTGGCCTTTTTGAGTTGAAATAAGAAAAAAAAAATTAAAAAGATTTTAGTTTGTTTAAATTTTTCGTTTGCTAATCTTTTCCCCACTTTTTTTTGGCATTAAAAAATAATATAATTTATCTATAGAAAAGGTTTAAAAGTTTTATTATAAATTTTTTAAATCTTTTAAATTTTTTAGATCTCTCTGACCATTTATAATATGGCCAATGTTGACTTGGAGGGCTTCTATTGCGCCTTTCTTCCACACTTTCTTCAAGAAGCGGAAGGGTTGTCAGAGAGTCAGAAGTTGAGTCTGAAGGATAATTTTAAACTTGAAACGGTAAGATTTTTGAAATGTAATAATATTAAAAATAGCCGCCCAATTTTTGAAAAAACTTACCTTGATATTTCAACCTCTTCATTACTCCTTTTTTCCCCTCCTATTTTATTTACTAAATTTTCTTTCAAGGATATATGTAAATTGCCATTACAATTCCTCCTAATTTATCTTCATGTAAATAGTTTAAGACTATGCAGCCATTGAACTTATCCCTAAAATGGAAGGTCCACTACCCACAGTGTATATATATATATATATATATATTATATAATATATATATATATATATTATATATATATATATATATATACAATTTATATATATATATAATATATATTATATCTATATATATATAAATATATATATTATTAATATATATATTACTAATAATAATAATATAATATAATGTATATATATATATATTGTGAATGTAAAGGGAAACATGAGTCTTGAGGAGGTGTGGGGCTGCTAGGGTCTTACTGAAGGGTAAATTTTTTACCTGTGAATATATTTTGGTTAGTAAGTGAGAACTATGGCCTGGAAAAAGAAGTATAAGAATCTAAAGTTTTTCATGGTGTTCAAGACAGTCTTAGTTAGGGTGTGCATGTGTGAGAAGAATATTGATAAAATCTGAGAATGAACATATTAGAGAGTTGTGTGGTGTGAAGAGGGGTAAATGAAGAGATATTATGAAAAGTAGTGAATGTTTGGTCATCGTGGAAAAGATGGATGGGTAGTCAGTTGGTTAAGCGGAATGTATTGTGGCGACTGTGTTGGGAACCTGACCGGCTGGGAGACCGAAGAAAAAGTGGATTGGTCGGTAAACGAATTGTCTGAAGGAGAAAATGTGAGTTTGGTAGAGCGACGAGAAAAAAGGGTGTATAACAGGAGTGTGAAAATGGGCGGGTATATTTGTTGAGGGTGGCTAGTATGGATAATGGTTTGGCCCGCACCATGGACCAGGATGAACCTTACCATTCTACGATCTACCCGATAGTGAGGGTCGATCGCGAGTCTCCATGAAGCCTAGTTGGCATTTTTTTTACCTGCGACAGTTTCTCACTACAATAATGGTAGACGATGAGTGGGGCGTAAGGCTGGGCTTTTCCTTTTCCGACTGTTTGTTGTCATATTCCTTCTATCTGGCTTTTCTTTTAGGTACACTGCTTTTTCTCTTCCGATGCATGCTACGCAACTTATCTTACTCCCAATCTTGGGAAACAATAAGGAAGATGAAACCTGGAATAGATCCGAAGTTGGCGGACAGAAAACTTACAAAGACCAAAAATTTTCGCTGATCCTGCTCATTGGCTGTAATAATGGAGTAAATAGTTCTGGCCGCTTATCTCCCTGTTCTGGAGAGCCGTCAAGGCTTTCTCAAACTTATCCTAAATTTTGTTTCCACACAAAAAATCGCCTTCGGTCTGCGGGACCCGCGCTGATTTGGTAAAGACAACCAGATAGATCCATGACATCCGGGAAGCTTCTTCAAACTGGTGGATAGGTTCTTGGTGTCTTTTTTGACCATTTGAAAAAAGAGCAGTTACGACACAACGTGATCGAACTGGGGGATGCACCCAACCAATCATGAATGGCGAGAGATTAAATGTTGGATATAAAATCCCTCTCTTTATCAAAATTCCCCACACACAGGAACTTAAACTTCCACTTTTCAAACTCTCTATTGTCATAATACTTGCCTCGCTCTTCTGAAGTTTTTAGTCGCAAACCTTCTCCATTGAAGTAGGCGATTGCGACACGTCTTTCTACACTGTCAAATTTTTCTCTATCCAATTATATGACACCAGACTCAACCGCTGCCGCGTAAGGCTGCCCTTTCTCGATACGGCAACTTCAAAGCTAGCTATTGAAAATATTTCTCACAATGGGCTAGCACCCAATGGCTTCCATTTTTTCTACCCACAATCCAAACCAAAACCTCCAGTTGCTTTTTAAGAAAAAAGGGAAAAGCAAAGAACCTGCCACTTTCTACCATCGATCCTACTTATATTTTCGCACTATTCCTACCTGTTACTTTTCAACAGGTCCAATTTCTATGGTACGCTACTTTCTCATTCTAATGACACTTAACATATGCCCCACATATCAAATCACCTAAAAGAAAACAACATTGTCATCGCGCGCGTTTGACATTTTGACTTATTACGTCATCCGCCTCAAAATATTGGGGCGTCTGATTCGCAAGTCGCCTTTATATGCGCCCTAGTTCATCGAAGCTTGACGTATGGCTGTGTATATATGGTCAGGCCTCTCCCATCTCTACTTGCATCTGTTTGGAGTCAATACAAAACGAAGAGGACGATCCGTATCTCCACTGAAGCCTTCGATCGTCTCCCCGGGTAAGCCTTGAAGTTGAAACCAATGTAAAGCCACTCTCTCTTCGAAGAGATAACATCATGTGTAACAAGTTATCTTCGTTTTCAAAAACCCCCAATACGTCAGTTGCCCTGACACGATTCTGCAGGAAAGTGCTCAGAAATCCTAATTATAGACTGGCCATTTGCGAACACGGGTCATAACCATCCTTAATTTCTTTAATATTCCTTTTAGACAAGGGTGCTGCCATTTCTCATACGATAAGATATCACAACCTTCGGTTATTCCCCGTCCCACCAATTTGCTTTGGCTCTGACCTCCTCTCTCCAAATAAAGCCATTCTGCTGCCATTGTTAAAGGCATCATTTCCTGTCTCATTCCACATTTCATGATGAGTTTACTCCAGTATTTACTGATGGCTCTAAAACCGGGAACGTGTGGAGCGCATCTGCTGTCTTTCTGATCGCAACCTTTCCCATGCCATACCCTCCCCACCTCATGCTACTTCAAAAGTTTCAACAGCAGATTAATGGATATGAATGATTGCGCTTTCTTATCGATTTAATCCCTTAACCAAACGATTCAATCTTTATGTCATTTATTTTCAGATTCGCTCAGACGCGCGCGTACAAGCACTTAAAAAACGCCACTTATTTCTAAAAAACAATCGTAATCTGTTGTGCAGCAATTTTCTTTTCGGCTGTATCCATTACCGTAAGAACAAATTATTTATGTTTGGACCCTTCTATGTAGGGGTAACAACCGCATATGATCGCTGACCAGAGAGGCCCAAAATGGCCACCCCCCATTTCGGGAGGCTGTTCCAAGGTACCTCCGGATGCCATTCGAACAAGGCTCACCCATCCCATCAACCGAATTACTATCTCCTGCTCTCCGGACAGTGGTTTTCGATCTTATTCGCAAGAGCGCTGGACGAATGATCAGAGAGGAGTGAAACTTGAAATATAAAGCCGATCATCGGGAGTGGTCTTCCTTCCCACACCGACGAAAGTGGCTTACACGAGGTGATACTTCACGTCTCCGTAATTAGCCAATAACTAATAATCCACTTGCACTAGTCACTATATGTTACTCACTAATGTGTACGGAAGCCCTCCACATTGCAAAATTTTGTCGAAGTCATGCCCGCAATCTGTTCGCCATAATCTTCATTGATTGTCCCCCAGTCTTGGACCCATTTCGCCGCAGTCATTTTCCTACTTTACGATTCATACACCTTCAAAAGATTATCCCATACTCTATCCGAATCTTCCCACTTTGGTAGTAACTCTATTTTCTTGTTTCTTACAAGAAGTGAATGTTTCTTCATAATATTTGATTTTGTTCCGTAATACTAGGACTTTATAAATGCAAGGATGTAACTTCTGTTAGTTTTTTTGTTTATTTTAATATGAAACTTGAAGAATATTTTAATCTTATTTTAAATCTTCTTTTGACGATTGAAATATGTATGCTTCAGGACCCGCCCAATGGTGTTGATTTTTTTTTCAACCCAGTGTGGCCGCTTTGTGAGCCGTGGTGGGTCCTTACACTGACTGTACAAAAAAAAAAAAAAAAATATATATATATATATATATATATATTATATATATATATTTATATAAATAATATATATATATATATAATATTATATATATATATATATATATATAATATATATATATAATATATAATTAATTATATATATATTATATGATGTGGGATAGGATTGCGTAATATGCACGAAAAATGGAACAGTTAGGTAGAAGTTGGATTTCATCGCAGTAAAAAAAAAAATTCAACCCAGGGTTTCACAAGACCATGTCGGATCCTCACATTGGTGTTCATCCACTGTCAGGCCCACAACCATACCCCCTCACAAAACTCCGTCATTCACTCCTATTACGCACCTTTCTTCTCCCCTAGCCCAAACACATTCCCTTCCTTCGGAGACTCCTTTACTGACTCAATCCATTTTTTCTTCGGTCTCTCCCAGCAGGTCGATTACTAGCACACTCACCACTATACATCCGCTTAACCAACCAACTATTATCCATCCTTTCCACATGATCAAACCATCTCAATGTACTTTCATTTGTTCTCTCATTTACTCCTTTCGTCACACCACACAATTCTCTAATATCTTCATTCCTAACACGCCCCTAATATTATCCACCATCTTAACAGATTGTATCTTGGGTATATACTTCTTATTCCATACCTAGTTAAACTACTATACCTTAACAGAGGTAACAACATACTCTCATGCAAAACCCTGACCCACTCAAGACTTAGTCTCTTTGTATCCGTCAAGGATTTAATTGCACCACCCACCTTCCTACCATTCACAACATTCCTACTATACTCTGCATTATCCGTTCCATTCTCACTCAACTTTCTTTCTTTCTTTATCTTCCTCTTTGCCCCAAAACTGGGGGTAAGGTGCGTGTCAAGCATCGGAAAAGAAAAGCAGTAAAAGAATATGACAAAAAGTCCGAAAGGAAAGCCCAGGTTTATCCCCCCCCCCCCCTCTGTACCATTAATTAGTGAGAATTCGTCACAGACAAAAAATCCACCCTAGAGCTTCATGGGAACCCGACGGACCCATTAATTTAGGACTAATGGAAAATTTCGTCAATGTAAGACTGGTAAAGTTCATTTCCCTTGGCCCAGTGGCCATATAAAACACCATGCCCTACAACCATTACAAAAATCGAACGCCCGTCAAAACCCCGCCATTCCCGCTCCTATTAGCACTCTTTAAAATAACTTCGCCTCTGCCAAACTCACATTTCCTCTCCTTCAACATTCGTTCACCGACTCCATCCACTTTCTCTTTGGTCTCCAGGCCGGTCGGTTCCCAACAACTCACCACTATACATACATCCGCTTAAACAAGCAACCGACTATCATTCATTTCTTTCCATCATTGGCCAAACCATCTCAACGAACTTTTCATTTATTCTCTCATTTACCAACCTTCTATTTTTCCAACCACACAACTCTAATTAATAAATTTCGATTCCTCATTTTCTCTCAATTCTTCATTGTTACACCTAGCAGCCCACAAGATTGTCCATTTGAACAACATGATTTTTAATTTTTATACTTCTTATTCCAGAAACATAGTCTCACTACTATACAATACAATAACACAGGAATCAACATACCCTCATGCAAGACCCTGACGCACTCCAGACTTAGTCCCTTTACATTCACACACGGGATTTAATTGCACCACCACCTTCCCTGGCCATTCACAACTTTCCTCACACTCTGCCATCATCCGTTCCCTTCTCCAACATACATTTTACCCTAACATATTTTAAAAACTGCAAGACACTTTGTTCCAGAGCTGTCACCCCAATCTAACACATAACTCACGAACTGAGGAACTGTGCCTCACACATACCATTAACCTTTACGTCTTATCTACGTTTACTTTCAACACCCATCCTTTTACTCAACACTGCCAACATCTCCACCATTGACCTCTCAAACTCTCTCTGATTCGTCAACACTCACAAAACCAAATTCATCCCGTCAATATAATAGGTTAGGGCAAAACCCTCACACTCATCTCCATCATATCCTAACCGTCCATTTCCTATGCCATCCCGCCAACCGTGTGCGAATCTTTTCATAACCCCCATCCATTATATACAGACAAATGAATAACCAAGGAGACATAACACAACGCCTTTGTCTCACTCCGCTATTAATCCAGAACCAAATCACCATGACAACCAATTATTCTTTACACCGCTTTCAACTATCGTCATATCATACTTTTGGATTCCATTCGAAGCCTACCACCAACACCAAAATCACTAACATCTGCCAATAACCGTTCACTATTAATCCTATCCTACGCCGATTGCAAAGAGATAAACCAAAAATACAATTTTATTCTTCTTCTCCTTCATTTTCTCAATCATTTGTTTTCAATGTAAAATTTGATCCACACATCCTCACTAACCACTCCTAAACAGCAACCTTGTTCTTCGAACACATCGCAGTGTCCTTCAAGTCCACTCCGACGCACTGCTTTTCGAACTTGGCGAAAATACACGAGCATATCCTCCCTATCAACAACTCAATAAAACTTATTCCACTGTATACTTTAGTATTTTCGTATGGTCTTATGTTCCTCCTTTTCCTCTCCTTACCCATGTATATAAGGGTACTGAATACCGGCTATCCTCCAATTCCCTTGGAGACTATAAATGATACCCTCTATATGATGTAACCGGCAGTTTATTGACAAACACTTTTCCGAATATCCATCAAAATTCACCATCTCACCTCCGGTTCTGATAATTTCACGTAGTAATTCCATCATAACGCATGCAGATTTACCACCCTTCTTTGGTTGGGTGTCAACTTTTTTACACACTATCCATTACCTTATTCTGCCTTACACATAATAACCCCATCTCCCCAAAATAGCCTAAAACTACTCACACCATCAACCATACGCAACATCACTATCACCATCTTCAAAGCGATGGTGGTGGTTTGTAGATTCATGTGATTCCAACACTCCCCTCACAACATGTTTCATACAGTTTATCCAAAAGCAACATCCCTATTCATTATTCCTAAAATAGCAAGATTCCCCTTACTTCTCTATATCTATAAACACCCTTATCGCGCTTCCCTCCCAGAAAGACTATCCCTATTCCCCATTGTAAGTCCCCCATCATCATACCTCCTTCCAAACTGTTCATTACCTTTTTTTTCTCCTCTCACGACAATATCCTCTTTAGTATTATTTTCTTTTCACTCCTTATATAACTTCCAGCATCTTTCTTCTTTGAGACTTCATCACGTTGCTTTTTAACGTACATTCTAGAACATTGCTCTTTTTTACGCTTTAACACCGCTTTGTCCATTCACCCTCTTTCATTCCACCGATTCCACTGTTAACAATTCTAACATCCTCTTTAGGCAGCATCCACAAATACTCCTTTG
>JABUQX010092904.1:7500-20000 GCA_015478945.1 Trachelipus rathkii
ACCAAGACGATAACCTGTTTTGTTGCTTCGTACAAACCAAAACATTTCATCTCGACGTTTTTGTACAAAATAGATGTGCTAAACTTTGCAAAACAAAACTCCCCCTTGCATTTTCCATTCCCTCACGATAGGAAAGGATCGAGGTTGGCTCACAAAATCTTAGTGAAGCTACTTCATTCGTCTTGCTAGAGCCAGGCCACACAGTTGAGATTATAAATGGATACGAAAGGAATAGAGTGAAAGTCGAGTGCGTCTTTTGCCTGAAGCAAGAAAATATTATTCTCCCCAAAGTTACTTTTACCTACCCAACCCTTGTGTATCTATATAAAACATTTGTGTATGTACATACTATATAGATATATATATATATATATATATATATATATATATATATATATTTTTTACTATTTCATATACTTTTATTTTAATGTATATTTTTCCCTTTGAAATATAAAAACAGGCAGTATATTTATTTATGCGGGTGCATAAATCATTTTCCATGGCTCCATAAGATTCTACTTGAAGTTTAGTGAAGGTAAATTGGTATTCTAATTTAGTACATATTATTTGTAACATCACAGCAGTGATCCAAAAATTAATTGAGGTTATGATAAGTGAAAATGGGTCATTTAAAATATTTCTATATTTTCATTCATTTTTATAATAAACATATTGTGGTTTTAATTGGTGTTATATATTAAATTAATTATTATATTGCAATTACTTTGTTAATGAGTGCAACAATTTTTATAATTATATATATTTTATTATATTACTTTTATAAATATATTCAATTTCTTAATTTTGTAAAGTTCTGATACATGATTTTAACTCCGCATTATTGTACTGTAATTTGTGGGGACATTTCATTTATTTCGAAATTCTTTGTTTTGAAACAGGTTGTTGGGATTGGGTTCACTGTCGGAATTTAGCCCCTTGTTGGATTGGGTCCCATGTTGGGACGAATTTGTTGTTGAATTTATGTTCCGAGGTCTTAAATGCTTCCTAAAATAAACGAGTAAAAGGCAAGACTTTTATTCATGAAACCCCTCAACGTAGAGAGTGTCATCGGATGGCTTCCAAAAGAAACAAACTGTCGCCCTAGCCGAGGATGAAATTCTGGCCTTCCACAATTGCCAGAATTGAATGGAATCTTCGTAGTAGTCAGATGCAAACAGCGCAACAGCCAGCCCAAACAACAACCCACAACCTTCACTAAGGAGCCAATACATGGAAACAAGGTATACAAGTAAGACTTTCTAATTAAAAAATACATTTTTTTTAATTTTAAGGGAAGAGTTTCCCCAGCTGAACAGTCAACGGTCGAGAGACAGTCTCTCCCATTACTCAGCAAGCAGCCAAGCGGAGGAAAGGGTCCTCCCACAACAGCTTCACAAAGGAAGCTCCTAGCCAAGCGGAGGAAAGGGTCCTCCCACAACAGCTTCACAAAGGAAGCCCCTAGCAAAGCGGAAAAAAAAAAAAAAAAAAAAAAAAAAAAAAAAATCTTTCTTACCCCTTCCCCCCCCCATTGAAATATACAAACATTTTAAAAGTTGCGCGCAACACTATTAAAAATAAATGATACAATTGTTATAATTAAAATATTTTCTTTTGCATGCTTATGTAAAAAAGGTTGTCAAAAATATTTTAATTTTAAGTATTTTTATTTTTTGAGTGATCATTCATAAATTGGTTTTTATGTAGTTGATAAGATGTTTTATATTTTACAGCTTTGGTTCCAGAAAAGTGTATAATTTTAAAGGGTATTTTAAGTGTGGTATATTATTGTCAGAGTTGACAAAAAATTTGTGTAAAGTGCTAATTTTTAAGTTGATAACGAGTAGAAGTAAGTCTTATCAATATTGATTTTCCAAACTGTGTTTACCCTTTTTTTTCTAAAACATTTCTCTTAATTAAACTCCATTCTCGTAAACTTTAGTAAGTCTAATAGCCTGATCCACGTTCATATATAGTATATATATATAATTATATATATTATATACTTTATATATATATATAGTTTTATATATATATATATATATTATATATATATATATATATATATATATATATATATATATATATATATATATATATATATATATATATATATATATATATATACGTGGAAAGGGAATAAGAGAGGGAGGGAGAAAGAATTGAACAAACAGACACAGACCGATTGGACAAAAAGTTACGCATAGACACACACACACACACCCATACCCACTCGCGCATGCGTAGAGAAGCTTATAACACACATCTGAAGGTCAAACGTAACGTAGCGAACGAGAGAGAAACATAGAAATGAAAAGATTATAGATATTGTCATTTCTATTTTATTCCGTTTAGAAATTTTATTTCAGTTTTAAAGCCAGCGTAATATATATATATAGAGAGAATATATATAATACGGGAAGTTTAGTAGCGTTTTTTGGGTTTAAATAAGATTTCATTTTTTCAAAGATATAAAGTATCTTTCTTTTTCGTAGGCCAGCTTCATATATATACTTAATACAGTCAATCGAGCTGCAGTTTTTTTTTAAGGCAAGCAATAGTAATATACAGTTCAACGAGATCTGCAGTGTTTTTTTTTAAAAGGCAGCTATATTTATATATATATATATCTATACAGAGATATATATATACTATATAACTTCAACGAGACTACATGTGGTTTTTTTTTTTAAACAAGCATAGATATATAATATATATACATATAATATAATTATATAATATATATATATAATATATATATATATAATATATATAGTCAACGGAGACTAAAGATGTCTTTATAGAAAGTTTTGGCAAATCGAACAAGACTAAGTGTCTTCTGTTTTATGATTAACATTTTTTAATCAGTGTTTTTATATGGTTTTAGAGAGAGAGAAATAAAAAACTAATTCGAGAAGCTTACGTAGCTTATGTTTTTTAACTTAACCATTTAAGCAATTTTGTGCTAATTTTTAAGACAAACGTAACAGTGATAGTCAGTGATTACTTTTGTTCATTTTATGTGTTTTTGTATACCCAACTAGTTTTGTGTTGGTATTAAGACAGTTGCGTGTTTATGTCTCTAAAGTGTAGGGAATAGCAACGGCCCTAAGAGGGTTATAGAACTTAAGACTGTTACCCGGGAGGGACGATAAACTCAAGTTGCTAATATAGTTTTTTTTAGATGACAAAAGTTAGTACATGAAATGTACGACAGATAACCATAAATTTTAAGTGATATAGGGCAGTAAAGGTCAGTGTGCGCCGAGGCTAGATAGAATACATGGGTAGGCACTAGTAAATGCCCATGCCCAACGAAGGTTAAAAGACCAAGCAGCAGATGATACCACACGAGAACAGCCCGTGAAGCGATACAAACGATTTGCCGGGCAAGCAACACAGTTTTAATCGTAAGATCCGTCTTCGGAATAGCGGCCAGCAGATCAAAGTTTTGTTATGATATAAGACTAGAGGTGGTCACCAAGTTACGTAATAACACGGGTGAAACCCCCGTAGAGTTAGGTAACGAGAACCTATCACGATCACCAGAGTTTTCAAGGAAACCAGAGTGATGAAGATAGTTAATTATGGGAACCATGGAAGAGCCAGTACTCTCCCATGACTCAGCAGGTTTTGACAGCTCGCTCTTTTAGACTTAAACCAGGTTCGGGGACAGGCCCACGCTCCGAACGGACGGTGACGCCAGCCACGAAGGGAACGGTCCTTGGGAAGTGGTCTGTGAGCATCAAGCACATTGTGTATTTTCCAGGAAAGAGCAGCGGGTCAAAGGTACCCATCCACGGGAAGGATAAAGCCCATAGGGCAGGTATTTCAAAAGGAAATGTTCCACGGTGGAACGCCTTTCATTTCTAAGTGTTTAGTTATAAGGTTGATCCACAGGGAATCACACAGGTCACAGAAAACGAGGGTTTTCGTAGCCAAAGGACAGAGAAAGACTGAGTACAGAGATTCTCTAAGGAGTTCAAAGAAATCCTCTTACAAACAGAGATATGAGGATAAAAGAGGAAGAAGAAGACGACGAAGAATCGAACTATGTAAGCAACTTCGCCGCCCCCAGAGTTCGATTTCATTAAGAATATATATATATATAGTATATATTTATATATATATTATATATATATATTATATAATATATATATATATATATATTAATATATATATAATTAATACTTATAGATATGTGTGCGTGAATATAGTGTGCGGGCACAAATATCTGGAATAACGTGCTTGGTAAGAAGAAGCTCGGGCCAGAACAGCTAACAGTTTAGAGTGAAAAGCACGCAAATTTCTGTAAGCAATTTTTTTTGGCAATTTCGAACCAATTTTCAGCCGACAGAATTATCCGTTGATCATTTTCGGTTTTAAGTTTTAATAGAGAGGAAAATAGCGTTTTAAAGTAAACAGGCGACAGTGCTATTTCCTCAAAGCACCTTTTGAAAGTAACAGAAAATTAAGATTGAGTGAGAAAGCCACAAATTTTTTAGCATATATATATATATATGTATATATATTTACTCTATATATTAATATATATTATTATTATATATTTATATATATATATATATATATATATATTATATATTTATTAATATATTTATATATATATAATTATATATTATATATTAATATATATATATATTATATATATATATTAAAATCATAGGAGGGTAAGCATATTCCTCCATAAAAGAGACTTGAGTTAGTTCATCTCATTTAGACAGATGTTACCTAACGACGCTCTGATGATCAGGTCCTTTTAAGGGAAGTTAATTACTCGTGGGCCGAAAGTTTCCCCGGTACTTTCCCCTTAAAAACCTTGAAACAATCAAGCGGGTCTCTGGATGTTTCAGGATATGATTTTTCAGTCGTTTTAGCTAAAGGTTTAGATTTATTTCTCGCGAAACTGTCGGAAGAACAGGAAGCCTTTCGGAGGGCACCTATGTTTTTTTTTATTTTTATTATTGAATTGAAAAGGGAACCGATAACTAAAAGTAAATCATAGCTCTGTTGAATGCAATCCTTCGTAAAAAGACTTGCGTAATACATCTTATTATGTTTGATGTTACATAACAGTGTTCTAAGGTAGTAACCGAACCGAGTCTTCAAACGGAAAAGACTTAAGTTATTTCATCTCATCATGTCTGATGTTGCGTAATAGCGCTTGAAAGTTAGGTCCTTTTAAAGGAAGTTACCAGTTTTTGGGATGATGTTTTCCCCTGTGTTTTTCCTGAGTATCCTAGAGTAACCAAGCCAGTCGTTGATTACGTTGCGAATGTAGCCAGATGTACCATAACGTTGTTTACTATGTTTTTATAGTTAGCCGCTCCATTCTTTTAATTTTTTAATATAAATTTTAAAAAACAAAGGTTTTAAAAAACAGTTTATTTCATAAACTTCGTAAAAGGAGACTCAAACGATTGAGACAGCCTCTCCTAAAGCAGATAGATAAGGAATTTATACCGTTATTTTCCTACAGCGTTGATTTAAAAAACGTCCAATGAACAGATTTTTGATGATAACATTTTTTTTTTGATTTTTTTTTGCTCTTTTAGATTAGTGAAAGTATGTATATATTTGTGGTTGTATGTAGTGTTGCATGTATGTATGGTTGTATTTATGGTTGCATGTATGTATGTGAGAAAGTATTGCGTAACTATTGTTTTAAAACTATAATTTAATTTACAAAAATGGTATCAAAAAATTCTTTGAAGTTTTTTGAGCGGGTCACTTACGTTTTAAATGTATATCTTCAATACAAATTTAAAAAATACAACAAAAAACATATTCATCGGCTTCTTTTTTTTTTATTTTTTTTTACAAATAAATGTGTTTCGCTCAGAGGGGGGAACAACCATTTTTAAAAATAAAATAGGAATAAAAGAAAAAGTAAAAACTTTTTTATATATATGGAAAAAAAGGCTAGTTTTATTAATTTTTGCACAAGCTTCGTTTAGTTTTACAATTTTCTAGTATTTTTAAGAAGAAGTTTTTAGCTTCACTTTTTAGTATTTTTAAGAAGCTTCACTTTTTAGTATTTTTAAGAAGAAGTTTTTAGCTTCATTTTTAGTATTTTTAGAAATTTTAAGTTTTCATTTTTTTAAGGTAACTAACAAGTATTTAGTATATAGCATTCGAAAATAAGAATTCAACTAACCAATTATAATTAAGTTAGCATTGCTTTGTTTTCACTAACCATTAACTTTTAATGTTTACCGGTTTTGTTTTGATTAATCTTAAAGTCTTATCTGATCATTTGATTAATCTGGCGACCATTTAATTATTAGAGAACTAACTTTGTTTTATTAAGTACTGATCTAATATTTTTCTTTTGAATAGTTGATATCAATTTCGCGATATTAACATTATTAACATTGCTTTAATTTACATGATTAATTTTAAATTAGGCCAAAGCAACGTAAAGTAACAATTAAAACCGCCTCTAATAAAATAGTTTCAAAACTCTTTCAACATCTTAACCCTAGAACGGGTTCCAGGGGTATAGCTCACCCCACCGAGTAGCAAAAAATCGATATTCCAAAATTATTATCGATAGGTGCGTGATAGACCGAAACAATATCGATTATCTTTTAGTGACTGTTGAGGGTTTGTGGGGGGAGGATTCGCTAACTCCTGCTTCTCATAGTTTTAACAACATAGACCATAGGGGTTAGTGTAACCCCAAAATCCCGTTTTTGTGACTCATAAATAAATTGTTAAATATCGTTGTATCGCAAAAATTTTCCGATATTCTCATGATTTTTCGGATAGAAAATATTGTCATTTAGTGTCTCTTTTGAGTTCATGGGAGGAGGATATACTAACTCTAGCGATTATTAGTAGTAATGGTAATTTTTTTTCGATGTTAATTTTGGGTTAATGTCCCCAGAAATCATTTATGGCAAGCTTATAATTAAACCTTATATAAATATATATATTATTTATATATATATATATATATATATATATATACATATATAATTATATATATATATATATATATATTATATATATATTATTTATATATATATATATAGTATATATATATAGTTATATATATATAGTATTATATTATACTATATTATTATATATCTATATATATTATATTATATATATATTTTATATAATTATATATTTATTATATCTATAATATTTATATATATATTATATATATATAGTTATATATATTACTATTAATATACTATCTATCTGTTACTATCTATTATCTTCTCTATATCTATATCTATCTATCTATCTAATCTATCTCTATCTATCTATCTCTATATCTATCTATCTATCTATTCTATCTAATCTATCTATTTATCTATTATATATATATATATATATATATATATATTATATCTATATTATATATATATTATGTATATATTATTATATATATATATATATAGTATATATATTATATATATAATATATATATCTATATATCTATAGGCTATGATCTATATAGTTATATTATTAATCTATATCTATCTAATCTATTATAATCTTTTACTCTATCTATTTATCTATTTATCTATTTATCTATTTATCTATATCTATCTATTAATTATCTATCTATTATCTATCTATCTATCTATCTTATATATATTATATACAATATATTATATATATATTATATATAATATATATTATATAATTATTATAATATATATATTATATATAATTATATTATTATATATAAATAGCGGTATATCGTCATGTTTCGATGCCATTTGTCAATTTAGTTTAGTGACCTTGAAATATGTTTCTACTCCTATATGGAGGGATGGTGAACGTATTTATTTACTTTGTCTCGCCCTCCTCCTGTGAGAAAATGGGGGAATCGAAGGAATTGTTTGCAAGGCAGTCGATCTACTGTGCTTCCTTTGAAGTGAAAGAATTTTGTGACTAAATGATAAATTTTTATAAATCTTTGTTTGGATAAATATATTTATTATATATATATATATATTATTTATATATATATAATATATAATATATATATATATATACTTATTATTATATAGTATATATATTATATATATATTATAGTATATATATATATATTTAATATATATATATATTATAGGCTATATATATTAATTTTATATATTTTTATTATTAATATATTTATAATATTATTATTATATAATTTATATATTATATATTTATATATATATATATATATATATAATATATATATTATATATCTATTATATATATATATATATATATATATATTATATTATTATGTATAATATATTATCTCTATATATATATTATATATATATATAATATATAATATTATATATATATATATAATTATATATATTATATATATTATATATTAGTATATAATATATATTTTTTTATATTATATATTATATTATATATATTGGTCATGGGTGGTCCATATATTGAGAGCATTCAGAGTATTTATAGGGAAGATACAAACTTTGAAAGATATGGGGTACCACAAACCCCATTTTAAGTTTTTTTTGGGGTTTTCAAACCCAGGGAATAAAAAAAAATTGGTTTTAAAAAAAAGTGAATAAATGTAGAATCACCGATTTTGAAAGGAAACCATTTTGAAGTTACAAGGAACTATGAGTACACTCTCAAAAAAAACTTTTTTTTTTTTTCAATTCTTAGAGATTTTTTTTTTTATTTTTTTTTTTATAAAGTAACTAAAAAATTAAAACACTTTTTTTTAGTTTTATTTCTTTTTTTTACCTTTAAAATTTTTATTTTTTAAAAATTTCAGTGAAATACATTAGAAAAGATGTTAAAGAAGTAAATGTGTGTCATTAATATTAAAAAAAAAATTGTTTAATTTGTTTTAAGTGTATTTTTTCCTCTGGGGTTTGTGATACCCTCCAACCCGTTTAAGTTTCAAAAAAGCAAACAACCCGTTCTAGGGTTAAGAAAGAAAAGCGTTTTAAAAATGACTGTAGGGAATAAGAAATAGTTTGGACTACCGTGCATATGGTCGTTTACAAATTTTTAGATCTATCACTACACATGTCGAAAAATATTATACCTCAGACACCAGACTTGTCTTGTTTTCCTACTTTGTTTTAAATCTATCAGAGTTTAGCATGTAACTCTTCTGGACAGTTTTCTTCATGTTCCAGAATCTGTAAACTCAACCATGTCCTTCATCCTGGAGATGCGAGTACTACCATCTCGATGGATGCTAGATATGTGCTCTTCTTTAAACAGAATGCACACCCATGTTGATTCATTCAAATCTTTCAGATAAAGATTCCTTTCTTAAAGGGGGGTCCTTTATCGGAATTCAGTTTTGAATACAAAACATATTTTGAAATCAACATGTGTGGCAATATGTTTATAAAATCTTTACAAGTTTCAACAGACCACATCCTCTACTCGCTTCCCACGATTTCAATTCTGAATCATACAAGAAAACATTTTCATTCGAACAAACAAACCTCGCCTAGAAACTGCATACAAAATGCATATATGCCCTTAAAAGCCTCTTCCACTAAGACTTAAAACTCTTTCACAAGACGATAACCTTGTTTTGTTAGCTTCGTACAAAACCAAAACAATTTCATTCTCGAACGTTCTTTGTACAAAATAGATCGTGCTAACTTTGCAAAACAAAACTCCCCCTTGCATTTTCCATTCCCTCACGATAGGAAAGGATCGAGGTTGGCTCACAAAATCTTAGTGAAGCTACTTCATTCGTCTTGCTAGAGCCAGGCCACACAGTTGAGATTATAAATGGATACGAAAGGAATAGAGTGAAAAGTCGAGTGCGTTTTTGCTGACGCAGAAATTTATTCTCCAAAGTCTTTTACGTACACCATATCCTTGTGTATTCTTATATAAAACATTGTGTATGTACATTACTTTAAGCTAGAATTATATATTAATATATATATATAATATAATACTATGTATATACATTCTTTTTACCTTTTCACATATTTTTTTTTTATATATTTTTTTCCTTTTTAAATATAAAAACAGGCAGTATATTTATTTATGCGGGTGCATAAATCATATTCCATGGCTCCATAAGATTCTACTTGAAATTTAGTGAAGGTAAATTGGCATTCTAATTTAATACGTATTATTTGTAACATCACAGCGATGATCCAAAATTAATTGAGGTTATGATAAGTGAAAATGAGTCATTTAAAATACTTCCATATTTTCATTCATTTTTATAATAAACATATTGTGGTTTTAATTGGTGTTATATATTAAATTAATTATTATATTGCAATTACTTTGTTAATGAGTGCAACAATTTTTATAATTATATATATTACTTTTATAAATATATTCAATTTATTAATTTTGTAAAGTTCTGATACATGACTTTAACTCCGCATTATTGTACTGTAATTTGTGGGGACATTTCATTTATTTCGAAATTCTTTGTTTTGAAACAGGTTTTGTGGAGTGGGTCCATTGTGTTGGATTGGGTCCCATGTTGGGACGAATTTGTTGTTGAATTTATGTTCCGAGGTCTTAAATGCTTCCTAAAATAAACGAGTAAAAGGCAAGACTTTTATTCATGAAACCCCTCAACGTAGAGAGTGTCTCTGATTGCTTCAAAACAAAGCTCTCTACATATTATATATATAATATATATATATTATATTTATATATTATATATATTATATATAATATATATTATATATTAATAATATATATTTATATTATATATGTTATATATATTACTATATTATATATATATATATATATATATATATATATATTATATATATATATATATATTATAATAATATATATAATATATATTATATTATATATATTATAAATTAAATAATATATATATATATATATATAATATATTATATATATATATATTATATATATATATATATATGATATATATATATATATATAATATATATTATATTATATATATATATATATAATATATATATTATATATATTATTATAATATACTATATATATATAGATATATAATATTAATATTATATATATATAATAATATATATATATATATATACTATATTATATATATATATATATATATACTATATATATCTTTCTTTCTTTCTTTCTTTCACTTCTCTTTGCCCCAAGATTGGGGGTAAGGTGCTGTACGAAGCAATCGGAAAGAAAACAGTAGGAGAACATGAAACGTCGAAAGAAGCCAGCCTTACCGCACCTCTGTCATTAATTAGTGAGAGTCGTTCAAAGACAGAAAATCACCTAAGAGCATCATGGGACCGCGACGGATCTTCACTATGGAATTGTCATGTAAGGGTTCATCCCTGGCCAGGTGGGCCAACCATGCCCCTACAAAACCCGCATTCTTCCTATCATAGGCACCTTTATTCTCGCCTCTTGCACCACTTTCTCTCCCTTCAGACATTCGTTCACCGACCCAATCCCACTTTTTCTTCGGTTCCCAGCCGGTCGGTTCCAGCACGACGTCACTATACTCCTGTTCCGAACTACTATCATTCATACCTTTCCACATGAACCAACCATCTCAACATTACTTTATTATTCTTCATTTACGACTTTCTTCACACACACCACTCTCTATAGTTCATCTCTCTTATGAAATTCTTTCACACATAGCACACCCCTAAGATTGTACACTGAACACATTGAATTTAGATCTATACTCTTATTCCAGACATAGTCCTATACCATTACAATAACACGGTAACAAGCATACCTCATGGAAGACCCTGCCAGCTCAGACTTAGTCCCTTTGCAATTCACACGATTTATTGACAGCCCTTCCTGCATTCACACTTTTCGCTACTAACACTCTGCCGCCGTCTTCTCATCCAACATATACCCTAAATATTAAACTCAGACACTTGTTTTAGCTGCTCACCATCTAATAACTTCACACTGAGGACTGTCCTCACAACCATAAACTTACTCTTATCCACGTTTACTTTCAGGCCCCTCCTTTCACACACCAAATCTCTCTACCAATCCTCTCTAACTCTCTCAGATTCGCCACACCAGAAAATCATCCGCATATAATAGTAGGGACCTCCTCAACTCCATTTCTCCACATATCTAACACATTTTGCATCCCACTCGAATTCCTTCATACCCATCCATATACAAATTGAATAACAAGGAGACATAACAACCTGCTTACTCGCTATTAATCTAACCAATTCACATTGACACATTTATCTTACACAGCTTCACTATCGTCAACATACTTTTTGATTCCATTTCAGAAGCTAACTGACCAAACACTGCATATATACTACACCTGATACACGCTATGCCTATTAAACTCTATGCATACGCCTGTTGCAAATCCGTAAAACAAATACAATTTTATTCTTTTCTCCTCATTTGTCTCAATCATTTTTTCAATGTAAACGATTTGATCCACACTCTCTACCACTGCCTAACGCACTTGTTCTTCACGCGAATCAGTCCTCAGTACGACCGCACTCTTTCGACAAATACCAGCA
>JABUQX010092904.1:25000-45000 GCA_015478945.1 Trachelipus rathkii
TTAAAAAAATTTATTTTATTTCTACATATTTATTATAATTCTTAAAATTTAGTAATATCTTAGACATGAAATAGTGCACGCTCTGATTGACCTTGAAACCTGCATTAGTCTCGAGAGCAAATTGGCCGAATTCGTTGGCTTAATCGTTTTAATCAATTATGTTTTTTTTCTTTTTTAAGTCCTTGTTAGGGGTGTTCGAGCTCGACGGAAGGGACAGAGGGGGGATGAGTCCCCCGGTAGGCCAGAATACCTCGACTCTCTCCATCGTTCTTGTTTAAACGCACTTGGGTATTCGTCCATTTAATAAAAAGAAAATTCACATTTGGCACCTTTGCGTGCTCAGTCGGAGTAAGCGGCATCTTCAAATTGTCAACAAACTGTAATTTTTAAATAAATTTAAGATATCAATATTTTTTTTGTTAATTTTTTTTATTTTTTTTTTTAATTTTCGCGGTAAAAATGTCCTGATTAATAAAAATGATATTTATTTTCCTGTAGGTGTTATAGTTTTCTAGTTACAAGCCTGAATAATCGGAATGCTGACCTATATATATATATATAATATATTATATAAATATTATATTAATATATAGTATATATATATATATATATATATACTATTATTTATATTTATATATATATATATATATATTATAATATTTTATATTTATAATTTATATATATATATATTTTATATATATATATATATAGTATATATATTATTATAATTATTATATATATATTATTATATATATATATATATTATATATTATACTATAATATATAATATATATCTAATATTTTTTTTAAATAAAAGTTCACACCTCACGGCATAGCCTAATCAAGGACGGGGAAACATATTCTAGGTATCTTCTTACTAGGTATCTGAACTAGGTTCGAAACTCGACTTGCAATGCGACTCCGTCGCTGTATAATATATATATAATATATATTTATATATATATATATATATATTATATATATATATATATATAATAATTATATATATATATTTATATATATATATATATATTATAAATATATAATATATATCATATAGTAATAATATATATATATTATATATAATATATATATATATTATATATATATATTTATATATTATATATTATTATATATATATATTCTATATGTATATATATATATATATTTATATTATATATATATATATATTTATATGTATATTATATATTATATTATATATATTAATATATATTACTATATACTATATATATATATATATTATATATATAATATAATATATATATATAATTATATTATATATAATATAATATTATATTATATATATATATATATGTATGTATATATTATATACATATATATATATATATATATATATTATATATATATATATATATATATTATATTATATATATATATATATATAATAGATATATATATAATATATTATATTATATATATATATATATATATATGGTTATATATATATATATAATATATATATATATATATATTAATATATATATTATAATATATATATAATATATATTATATATATATATATATATATATATATATACATATATATACTGTATATATATATATATATATATATTATATATATAATATTTATATATATTATTTATATCTTTATTATATTATATATTATATATATATTATATATTATATATATATTTATGTCTATATATAATTATATATTTATATATAGTATATATATATATATATACTATATGTATATATATATAATACTATATATATATATATTATATTATATATATATACTATATATATATATATGAGTGGATGCTCAGGGCAGGGACAGGCCATCGCCTGGGCCTAGAACTTATAAGGGCTGCGCGGCGCATGCAGAGCTAACAGATTCATACGCCAAGGTAATTGTTTACTCGATTGTTTGTCACTCCCAATTATATGAATCAAGATAATAGCTACTCTAAAAAATTAAAAAAATAATGATAGTAGAAAACGAATTGGTCGCTCTCGTTGGAAAAAAACTGACAGCCTCCAAGTTGTTAAAAATCCTAGGATTTTTCTAAACAAAAAAAAAAAAAATTTTGTAATTTTTTTTTATAGTTTAAAAAAATATAAGAGAAAATGAACAATGAAAATCACAGTTCTTTAGGAAAAAAAAAGTTATAGCTCCTCAAAGTTTAAAAGTTTCCATCTAGACTTTCTCATAAAAAATTAGTGGAATCATGCTCGTATTAGGGCAATCTGTTTCAGTTATGATAAGATTTTGTTAATTCTACATAGATTTTCTCTGTTTACTAAAAATTATTGAATAACGGTAAGCGGGGTATTTGGCAGTTGCACTGTTTATGATTGCCAAAATTCAAAATATCTTTTTAAAGAAGGTTAAGTTGATTATCAAATTAATTATTTTATACTAGGGAGTCCTCGACCAAAATTTGAGGCTTCGCTCTGTAGAGGCTGTGCAGGAGGGTAAAAGGGGTGGCCAAAGTTCCCAGAATGGGGTACTTTGGGCACCTATGCCAAAGTTGCCCCATTGTATGCAAAAGTTGTATTGTGTACTAATATGTCTTATATTGCTTAGTTTTAATTGAGTATAATATTTTTTATTATTTCAATTTCGGTTGTTTTGGGGTTATTTCTTAAATTATTGACAGCATTTGCCTTTATAAATCAAAAATTAAAAAATACGTTTTTTTGGAAAAAACTTTAAAAACTTACTACTTTAGGCAGAACATATAGGGGGTCTGGAACAATAACTGTCTCTTGGATTTATGTAATGGGGATTATTATTTACAATTTCAATGATGTCGGATGGCGAAATCACAGACTTGTCCTCAGCATTTAGTGCCTGACCATTTTAAATACAGCTTTAAATTTTAATTTTATCTTCTAATCTTTTATTTTATTTAAATTTTATAAAAAAAAAAAAAAAAAAAAAAAAAAAAAAAAAAAAAAAAATAAAAAAAAAAGAAAAAAAAATTAAAGAAAAAAATACATAAATATAAACATATTATTATATTAAAAAAATAAAACCCCTATAGTATTTAATTTAAGAGCATTTAGAGCGACCTCACAACTTGCCAAAGTTTCCCCATAACCATAAAATGGGGGCGGCCAAAGTTACCCCTCCCATTTCAAATGTTAATAACCTTTAACATGTTGCAAATTTTAAAAATTTGAACATTGATTATTATTCCTGAGCTCTTTCTGAACATGTTTGTAGATATAAAAAAAAATTGTGTGATTTAAACTTTGGGAGTTAATTCATAAAAAACAAGGGGAAAAAGTCAGTTTTGCAAAATTTTTTGAAAAATGCTAATAATCTGAAATTGTTAATATGAACTTTTATAAAAGTGAACCACAGTTTCTAGTTTTAGGAACAATGTGTTAGAGAGCATATTTTAACTAAGATAAATATTTACAACAATATAGCTTACATAATTGAGCAGGGGTGAAAAATGGCCAAAGTTGACCCGTATGACAAAGTTACTTTGGCCAGTTGGCCACATGTTTATGCTTGCCAAACATTCCAAAAATATCTTTTAAAGAAGTTAATATATACAAATTAATTATCTAATACTAGGGAGTACTCACCAAAAATTTGAGGCCCTTCGCTCTTGTAGTGGCTGTGCAGGAGGGTCAAAAGGGGGGTGGCCAAAGTTACCCCAGCAATGGGGTAACTTTGGCCACCCCAAGTTACCCCATTGTATGCAAAAGTTGTATTGCAGTACTAATATTCCTTATATTGCCTTAGTTTTATTGTAGTAATAATATTTTTTAATTATATTTAAAATTTCAGGTTGTTTTTGGGTATTTTCTTAAAATTAATTGCATGATATTTGCCTTTATAAAATCAAAAAATTAAAAATTCATTTTTTGGAACAAAAACTTTAAAAAAAACTTAACTACATTAGGCAGACACCTTTAGGGGGTCTGAAAACACATACTGCCCTCTTGGATTTATGTAATGGGGATTGCTATTTACAATTTCAGTGATATCGGATGGCGAAATCACAGACTTGTCTTCAGCATTTAGAGTGCATGACATTTTTAAATACGGCTTTAATTTTAATTTTTATTTTTAATCTTTTATGTTATTTAAATTTCTGAAAAACATAATGACTTTAACTGAAAAAAATTAAAAATGAAAAAAATTTTACAAAGAAAAATTAAAAAAAAAATAATTAAAGAAAAATAATAAAATAAACATATTATTATATTAAATAATAAACCCTATATTTTTAATTTAGGGCATTTAGAGGACCTCAATGGCAAAGTTCCCCATAACCATAAAATGGGGGTGGCCAAAGTTACCCCTCCCATTTCAAATGTTAATAAAATTTAACATGTTGCAAATTTTAAAAATTTTAACATTGATTATTATTCCTGAGCTCTTTCTGAACATGTTTGTAGATATAAAAAAATTGTGTGATTTAAACTTTGAGAGATAATTCATAAAAACCACAGGAAGGTGAAAAATCAGATTTTGAAATTTTTTTTGGAAAAATGTTTGTAACTCTGTTAATTGTTAATATAACTTTATAAAAAGTGTACCAACAGTTTATATAGTTATTAAGGAACAAATGTGTCAGATAGCATATTTACGAAAAATAAATTAAAAAAAATTAGTAAAAATTTGAGCAGGGGTGAAAAATGGCCAAAGTAGCCCCGTATGTCAAAGTAACTGCTTTTACTATATATCATATGTATATCATATATACTTTATATAATATATATTATATAATAATATTATATATATATATATATTAATATATATATATATAATTATATATATATATATTATATATATATATATACTATATAAGTATATATATATAATATATATATAATAATATATAAATGTACAGATTTTAAATACTTTATTATTATGTGTTAATGTTTTCATTGAAAACCTGGCTAGGACCGCGCAAATCCAGTGCTGCATTGGCCGGACTGCCAAGCATAGAGCTGCATGTAAATATATATATATTATATTATATATAGTATATAATATATTATATATATATATATTTATATATATATATATTATATATATATATATATATAATATATAATATTTATATATATATATTATATATATATATATATATATTAGTTATAATTATAAAAAAAAACACATAATATATATATATATATATATATTATAATATATATATTTATATATATATATATATATATATATATATATAATATATATAATATATTATATATATATAATATAATACTATATTATATATATATAGTATATATATATTATTATAATATATATATTTTATATATATATATAATATATATATAATATAGTCAGCGGATAAAAAAACAATAATTCTTAACTTTTCTTTCTCTACTCATACACTTGACATATAGAAATGCTATGGTATACATGTTATTGAGGTTGGTATTAGTGAAGGTATGGAATAGGTATTAAAATTTTTATTTATTTTTTAAAATCCAAAAAACAAGATTTTTTTTACCCCATTGAAGATATAAAATGGGGTAAAAAAATATTATTTCTAGCTATTTTCAGCTTCTTAACAATGCTTGCTAGCTGTTTTCCTGAGTGTCATGTACTTTCTGAGTGCTTTTCACCTATACCCCTTTGTTCTAGTTCTATGTCTTTCATGAGCATTTATTCTCCCTACGCTCCTTTGTTCTAGCTCTGTCATATTCAGATATTCTAACATTTATGCACTTTAATAATAAAATCCAGGTTTAAATAAAAAAATGTTTTTTTGTTTACCGACACATTTTGGAAAATTTGCTGTGGGTAAAAAAACATGTTTTTTTTTTTTTAAATGACATCCAATAATTTTCAAAAAAAAATTATATAGTTTGCCCAAGTTCTCATCAATATGTGTTACTACCATCAAAAATAAAAAATGTAATACATTTGAAATGGTAGCAAAAGTTGTAAAAACTGTAAAAAGGTTTTGTAGCCATTTTTTAACTGGGGTTTGACATTTGTTATCGCTGATTACTGTCAATTTAGAGCAGCCCATTTTCTTTTGGCATTTTTTATAGATAATAAAGACGGCTACCAGAATAGCCCATAAAATTCAAAAAAATATTGGGGGGGGGGGTGGGGGGGTTTTTTTTTTTTACCCCAACTCAACTCAAACTTTTTTTCCCCGTCTGACTTATTATATATATATATATATAATATATATATATATAATATATATATATATATAATATATTAATATTAATATTATATCTATACGTATATATATATATATTGCTAGAAGTCCAAATATCGCGGTAGACGAAATAGGTTTGAGAACCTGGTTTATATCAACTGTCTTTTAAAAAAAAAAAAATAATAATTTTTTTAACCAGAAAATCTTGAAATTTTTGTATCATTATCATTTTGCACAGTTAGCTACCCAATAAATTGTTTTTTATTATATGACTATGTTAAGTATGCATGTTTGGTCAATTATTTAAATGAACCAACTATAGACACCACTAAAGTTTACCTAGTTGATACCATTAACACATCTAGCAACAGAAACAAAGCAGTATACTTTCAAAGAAGTATAGTCAGATGAGGAATAGTAAAGCTTGAGCAAAGTGAAATAGAAATAGCTTTGTAAGTTGTAACTGATAATGCAGCCAATATTTTAAAAATGAGAACAAGGCTATTAAAAGATGAGAATTGTGACTTGATTTACATTGTGGGTTCAGGTAAATTTGTTTAGCAAAAGATTTAGAGATGGTGACTATTATCAACATCTCATTATTACTATTATTATTTGGTTATTATTATTATTATTATTATTATTATTATTATTATTATTATTATTATTATTATTATTATTATTATTATTATTATTATTATTATTATTATTATTATTATTATTATTATTATTATTATTATTTATTATTGATTAGTCTTACTATCTTTATTTATTATTCTTTATTTTATTATTATTATTATTATTATTATATTATTCTTATTAATTATGATTATTTATTATTATTAACAACACAATATCTAAGCAGCTTTAGAAAAATAGAAGGCTCAACACTTGTGATCAAAGGAATTGAAAATTTAAAGAATGAATGACTTGCCATAACTCCAACTCATTATTAAGCCAGCATTATGCATCCCCATTACAGAGAAAATTATCTAAATTAGTGCAATTAATAAAATTGGGTGCAGAGTATTTGAGAACAAAGTAAATGTATGAAATGTATTTGTAGTAAATTTATGAAATTCTATTTTTAATATTTAAATATGCTTATAATAATAGATCACATAGCTATATCAGAAACTTAAAAAGATTACAAAAAAATCATTTTTT
This sequence comes from Trachelipus rathkii, assembly GCA_015478945.1. NCBI lineage: Eukaryota > Metazoa > Arthropoda > Malacostraca > Isopoda > Trachelipodidae > Trachelipus > Trachelipus rathkii. The sequence goes on from JABUQX010092904.1 coordinate 32,338, forward strand.
TTAATATAAAATAAAAGGGTAGTAGTAGTACTGTAAAGGCTCTGTATTTCATTTGTAAGTGATATGTAACATTTCTTAAGATACCAGGGGTTTGAAAAACTGCATATGATTTGCCTATTTATAAGTAAGATACCAAAGAGAATTTGGGAAATTATAGACCAGTTAGCCTAACATATCTTGTTAAAGTTTTTAAAAAGTTGCTGAAAGATTATATAGTGAAGCATAATGGTAAAATAATAATGCATGACTCTTAGCATGGTTATAGAAAAGGTATAGATTGTGTCAAATAATCCTTTTAGAACTTATGTAATACATTACTGACGGCACTGACCAAGGAAATCCAGTTGATGTTATATATTTAGATTTCAACAAAGCCTTTGATAGTTTTCAACCAAAGGCTGTTGGAAATATTATCACAATGTGGTATAGGTGGAGTGATGCATGGTTGGAGTAACATTGTACACAGAATTAAAGATAAACATGGAAAATAGAAGAATGCATACTGCACACAATTCCGAACACACTTATATATATTTATTATATATATTATATATTAATATTTATATATATAAATATATATATATATATATATATATATATATATATATTATATATATATATTATATATATATATATATATATAATTTATTATTATTATCTATTATATAATATATATATATATATTTAAATATATTATATGTATATATTATATATATGTATATATATTATAGATAATTATATATGTATATATAATATATATTATTATATATATATATTTATATATTATATATTATATATATATATATATATATATATATATATACTACTATAATATATATTATATAATATATCTAATTTCAGGAATTTTAAAACTTTTTAAAGCTATGAATAAGTTTAAAATACTGTTTGTGGTAATTAAACATTTCAATTCTCTTCACCTGGAATTTGTACAAGAATAGTTTTAGTTTTTATAGTCATATCATGAAAATGTTTTACTCTACATGATAAATATTTTAAAATGTTTCTCTTCAACTGTCAGAAATGCCATTTCAGCCATCAGAACTTTCTTAAATTGTTAAACCATTTAAATATTGAACATAGTTATGAGAGAAACTTTACATTCAATTGCCTACTTAGTAATAAAAGGAACAGAAAAAAAATGAATCAAGTATAAATCTACAAGTTTCTATGACTGATTATAACAGTATATCTTTGAATAATAATGAAAATAATGAAAAATATTTGAAAAATGAAGAAGAAAAAAACAATTCTTTGCTTCATAGTGCCAATTTAGATCATGGATCAGTGGATGACGATGCTTCATATTGTAATTCAAAAAGAGTTTGTGATCCTGAAAAAAATAATGAAGAAATAACAAATGATGTAGCATGCAGTGAAACATTAGAGCTTCAGAATGCAATGACGTCAAATGATGCATTTTGTAAAACTATTCAGTCTCAGTCTTCTGAGAAAGTAGTTTTCTTTGAAAATCAGTCAAATAATGTGTACACTACATATCAGTTGCCTCACATTCATGAAAATTCTCTTCTAGGTAAAGCCCTATAGTCAGTCAGCAATTATTAAATAAATCTTTGAAAAGTCAGCTCTTGACAAAAATATATGACAGCTTTTACCAAAAGAATATAAGGTAAGTACAAATTCGTAAAATACATTTTTCCTATTTTAAAATTACTTACTAAAAAATTTGCTTGGAATGAATTATTTTTATAATAGTTAAAATAATTATATAAATTAAAATGGACAACAGATGTTTCAGGTTGTAGTATTTTTCCATATTATAACAACTACCCACCCTCCCACCCCTAGTCTTAAATAAATAATAAATAATATAAATTGTTTAGAGAATAAAGCTTCTTCATTTAAATAAAACTTTACTGAACAAAATAGTCCAAAAATGTTGAAAAAAAAAAAAAAAAATATAAATTTAATAAAAAAAAAATTTTATATATATATATATATATATATATATATATATATATATATATATATATATATATATATATATATATATATATATATATATATATATATATATATATATATATATATACATATATATATATATATATATATATATATATATATACTCTATATATATATATATATATATATATATATATATATATATATATATATATAACCTATATATATATATATAATATATATATAATTTCTATTGCAAACCATGCATGGTAGTGTTCTAAGTGTATTATTATTATTATTATTATTATTATTATTATTATTATTATTATTATTAATGTGTATTATTATTATTATTATTATTATTATTATTATTATTATTATTATTATTGTTAATATTAATAATTATAGTATTATTATTATTATTATTATTATTATTATTATTATTATTATTATTATTATTATTATTATTATTATTATTATTATTATTATTATTATTATTATTATTATTATTATTATTATTATTATTATTATTCTGCTAGTACATTGGAATCGAAAGCAAAGAAAATGAAGTCATCTGGAAGCAATTCAAATTTTGAGAAATGGTTTGACATTCCGAATTATAAACCATTGATGAATAGTGATGATGAAGATATAACCCTAATTGATAGTCATAAATGTGAGAAGAATTGATAAAATGATGATTGAACGTTTTGGGGAGTTGTGTGGTGTGAAGAAGGGCGTAATTGACAGAATAAACAAGAGTGAATTATTAAGATGGTTTGGACTTTTTAAAAGGATGGATGATAGTCGGTTGGTTAAGAGGATGTATAGTGGTGAGTGTGCTGGGAATCGACCAGTTGGGAGACCGAAGGAAAGGTGTATTGAATCAGTAAATGTATGCGAGTTTGGCAGATATTGCAAGAAAAGTACAAAAAAGGAGTGGCAGGGTTTTGTGAGGGGTTGTGATTGGGGACCTCTGGCCCAAGGAATTAACATAAAATTGACGGGATACCACGTGAAGCCCTTGCTTAGATTTTTTTTTGTGATGAGCTGACCTCTAACTTAAGGGGATGGTAGGGAGAGGCTTTCCTTTCGACTTACGTCATGTTCATCTACTGCTTTTCTGCCGGGTGTGTTGCACACCTCTACTCTAATTTTATAAAAGATATAGATAATGATTTTATATATATATATATATATATATATATATATATATATATATATATATATATATATATATATATATATATATATATATATATATATATATATATACTCTCTATATATGATATAGATATAACCCTAATTGATAGTCATAAATGTGAGAAGAATTTTGTATCTTTTGAAAATAGCCAAGAAAGTCGTTTGGCGAAACTTGCAGCTCATGTGGCCATTTTACTCTCAGAAGATGCTAAAGGAGTTTTGATAAAATTAATATTATTATTATTATTATTATTATTATTATTATTATTATTATTATTATGTATTATTATTATTATTATTATTATTATTATTATTATTATTATTATTATTATTATTATTATTATTATTATCTATATATCTTTCTTCTTTCCTTATATTTTCCCAAGAATGGGAGTAAGGTGCGTGAAGAGCATCGGAAAAGAAAATCAGTAGAAGAACATGACATAAGTCGAAAAGAAAGCCCAGCCTTACCGCTCCCTCCCTCAGTACCATTAATTAGTGGGAACTCATCGCAGTCAGAAAATCCACCCTAAAGCTTCATGGGACAGAGATGGACTCTCCTATGGTAGATCACGTAAATGTAGGGTTCATCACCATTTAGTGGGTCTAACCATACCCCCTCTGATCCCCGCCATTCCTTCTGTTATACATTTCTCGCCTTTGCAAACTCATTTCTCTCCTTCAGAACATTCGTTTACGGACTCAATCCACTTTTCCTTCGTCTCCAGCCGGTCGGTTCCTAACACACTCGCCACTATACATCCGCCTTCCGACTATCATTCATCTTCCACATGACCAAACTATCTCAACATACTTCATTTATTCTCTCATTTACCCATTTCTTCACACTCTATAATAAGTTCATTCCTCATTTTATCAATTTCCTAGCACGCCCCTAGGATTGTCCATCTGAACACACTGAACTTTAGATCTATACTTCTTATTCCAGACCATAGTCTCACTACTATACAATAACACAGGTAACAACATACCCTCATGTAAAACCTTAGCACACTCAAGACTTAGTCCCTTTATTCACCAACGATTTAATTTCACCAGCCACCTTCCTACCATTCTAACTTTCATACTACACTCTGCATCATCCGTTCCCTTCTCATCCAACACATACCCCTAAATATTTAAACTTAAGACACTTGTTCCAGCTACTTGCCATCTTTCTTCACACTGAGGACTGTCCTCACTCACAACCATAACATTACACTTATCTAAGTTTACTAAGTTTTTTACACACCCTGCCAAATCTCTCTACCAATCCTCTCAAACTCTCTTCAGATTCACCACACAAAACCAAATCATCCGCATATAATGGAGGTAGGGCACTCTCCACTCATCTCCATCCATCATTCTAAGCACCATTTCCTGCCCCATCTCCTAATTCTTTCCTGGCTTGTCCATATAAAATTGAATAACCAAGGAGACATAACACAAGCCTGTCTCCTCCGCTAATACTAAACCAATCACGCTGACACCATTTATTCTCACATACTCACTATCCTCCTTACATACTTTTGAGTTCCATTCAGAGCCTACCACCAACACCATATATCACTAACACCTGCCATAGAGCTTCCTATTAATCCTATCATACGCCTGTTGCAAATCCATAAAACCTAAATGCAATTTATTCTTTTTCTCCTTCATTTTCTCAATCATTTGTTTCAATGTAAAGATTTGATCCACACATCCTCTACCACTCCTAAACGCACCTTGTTCTTCACCAATCAGTCCTTCAGTCCCTCACTCGACAAACTCTTTCGACCAAAATACCAGCATATATCTTTCTTACAACACTCAATAAACTTATTATTCCCCTATAATTTCTCTAGTTCCCTTATCTCCCTTACCCTTATATAAGGTACTATTACTGCTCTCAATCCCTCGGAACTATACCTCCATAAACGCTTTATTACAAAACTTCCAAATCCAATAATCACAATCTCGCCTCGTTCTTGATCATTTCACCAGTAATTTCATCTATACCTGCAGATTTACCATTTTCAACTTTCTCACTCTACCCTCTTCCTTACTAATGACCTCATCCCCAAAATACCTATTCCTTCTTGCACCATCAAACCCACACACATTCACTATCACCTCTCTTCATTACTACCATGTTATGCAGATTTTCAGTGTTCTTTCCACACTCCCCTCACATCCATTTCATCAGTTACAAAAGCACCATCCCTATTCATTATTCTAAGCAGGTTCCCCTTATTCTCATTCTTAACCTTTCGCGCTTCCTTCCAGAAATTCCCTTGTAAGTCCCCATTCATCCCTCCTTCCAAACTGTTCATTTACCTCTTGTTTTCTCCTACGTATGCACCTTTTAGTATTTCTTTTTTCCTCCTTATATAATTCAACACCTTTCTTTTGAGCTTCATCATTCTTTTATTACATTCAACCACACTTATTTTACTTTTAACGCCTTCACCTCTTCATTCCACCACTCCCTGTTAACATTCTTACTTCCTACCTTAGCACATCCCCGCCCTTCTTTTGCACTACTAACAATTGCTTCCCTACATTTTGCTCCCAGATTTGTTCAGTTTCAACTTGTTCACATTCCACCAGATTTACTTGCGAGCGTTCTTACATACATCCTTATTCTTGTTCACATAACTTCTCACTCTTAATTTTACCGCTTCCTTCCGTATCACCTTCCTCTCCATCAGCCAACATTTGCATGAAGACAACATAATGATCGATAATCCATTTCCTAAACCTCTCATGATTTAACATCAACACATGCTATCTCCTTCTTCACCAACTTCAAATCAATCATACTTTTCCTTCGATACCATCTCTACCTACACCAACTCTCGTATACTTATGGATACTCTTGTGTTTTAAAGAAGGTATTACTTACACACATACTTCTCCTCTGAAATCAATCCTTCTTACCCATTCTCATTTTCTCCCGACACCCCAAAACTACCTGTTATACCATCCCTTTTTGATCACCTATCCAACCATTCAGGACCCCCAACACTATCAATCTGAAGCTTCTACTCACCCCATCCAAAACATCATTCAGATTATCCCAAAAAATCGTACTCTCTTCAACGTTTCCCTATGGACCACCACGTCCACAACCACATACCTTGACCTTCTCAAACTTAAATTTAACCATTAGAATTCTGGACTCACACACACAAAGTCTACCATAGCTCTATACCTCAAGTCACTCATCAATTGCAACTCCTTCTCTCCCCCTCTCATTCCTTTCCACCAGCACACACATTTCACACCACACCACTCATTTCCACCGTTTCCTTTCATCTTTGTTTGTTTTCAGTCACAGCGAGCAAATGAAATTTGCCCTTTGTAATTTTATTCAACACCAGAATTTAACCCCTTTAACATTTATTCCTCTGACATTCCATGTACCCATACGATTCATACAATTTCGCCGAAAGATAGAAGGCCGTTTACGGCGATCACGACCTTCTCCGAGGCCTGCATTAGCATTCCTAGCAAGAGATAGGTGGTAATGGGCAACCAACCTTCTCCCGTCCCTTAGTCGGCTTCTACGACACGCAGGACATATGATGTGGGCAATTCTTTCTCCCACACACATAGGGATATAAGGGATAGAGATGTCTTGTTGTTTAGAAGAGGGCTGTGGCAATAAGTATGTGTATATGATATGTGGATAAATGGTGGTCATTAATATGTTGCCTGGAGGATAAGTGTGTGAAGAATATGAACGCAAAAGAGAAAGACGCACCATTAAAAATGGGAGGTAATTTCATCGCTTCGAGTATGCGTGTACTCTCCCTCTATATATATATATATATATATATATATATATATATATATATATATATATATATATATATATATATATATATATATATATATATATATATATATATATATATATATATATATATATATATATATATAAATTCAAAGATGTTTGTGCAATAAACGCAATCTTGAGGAATTGAAGGAAAGGATCCGAGAGGAAATCGACGGAATTCACCCTGAGATTGCACGGAGAGTCATGGAGAACTTCCAGGAACGATCTATGATCCACCATGTTTAACTGAAAACTTTCATATATATATTTCAAATAAAGTTATTTGCAAGGAATAACATAGTTTTTATTAACCTTTTTTTCTAATTTTTACATTTTTATTTTTAATGTTTAAATGAGTATTTCGTAAATAAGGTATGTTGCTGATTATTTAAAATAAAAGGTGTATTATATATGTATGAACATCATTATACAATATCTCATTGTTAAAAGAAATGACGCTTATTATGTTTGTTCCGCAAAGCATATATCTCTAGTCTATCGAATTGCCCCCCTCCAAAAAAAAAAAATTTGCAATAATATAAGTGCCTCTTTTTAATATTTATTGTTCTATTCTATATCTGGTAGCATTGTCATTCCCTTTTAAAAACTATATAAAAGATTGATACCGTATTGTTTATTTGTCAATTCACAATTTTCATTTCTTTGCTAGTGTTAGGCTAAATATGTGCAACAAATTTTATGCAAATTATTTAATGATGAAATCATTTTATTCTGTGATTTTATTCACTTTTGAAATTTTTTTAATTAATATTATATAATATTGTCAATATTTTCAAATATTATTGCCTTAAAATTAGGGATGTGCCAAAGTATTGGTATTGGCCATTTTTCCGGGTATTGGTATTGGCTCCCAAAGGGTATTGGCATTTAGCACAGGTATTGGTATTAGTCAAAATGTGTCAATACTGTTCAGTCCTAAAAATTGTTAAAAAAAAAGGGCAAAGTAACAATATGTTAATGCTCTTGAAACTTCCATTCGAGAAGTTTATAAAATATAAGAAATAGGTGGTCTTTTTCATACCTAAAAAAAATTACAATATAACAAATTAATTGGAAGTATTGGTATTTGCTGAAATTCCAGTATTGGTATTGGCAGTAGCATCAATGAGAGTATTGGTATTGGCCAACGATTCAGTTCTGGCACATCAATACTTAAAATATTTACAATTTTTGTATAACATTAAATGCGAGAGGTTTTATAATTTTCTTTTTTCATTTTCGTTATAAGTGTGTATCATGATAATATAATATTTTATATCTTTGCCACCATTATTTATTAGCTTAAAACAATTTCAAATTCTTATGAAAACTAAATACAATAGGTAATATGTTTTACTTTGTCATTATTTACTAATATGGCAAAGTAAAACTCATTACCTACATATATCTATATAGATATATGTAGGTAATGAGTTTTACTTTGCCATATTAGTAAATAATGACGAAGTAAAACATTTCATAAGAATTTGAAATTGTTTTAAGCTAATTAATAATGGTGTCAAAGATATAAAATATTATATTATGTTGATATAAAAAATTATATCTTAATGATTGAAAGCTTTGATTGAAAGGCTTTGATTGAAAATTGATGTAAAATTTTCGCTCCTGAGAGGAACCGGGGGTGATTGGAAAATTTATATCAAGTTGATAGAAAAATTTTTTTCTGTGTAGTACGAGAGCAAGTGTTACCAAATATTGTTATTTTTATTATGCTCTAGGAGAAAATGTTAATTTACCTTTTCCCTTTAGGGTGTTCAGCTAATGGAGGGACAGATGAGGCAAGTCCCCTTTCTTCCTGGTGAGCCAGAAGCTGACTCTGTCCATGCTGTGGTTTTACCCCTTGGTATATCTTTTAGCTAAAAAAATCGACATTTGGCAACTTTGAAACCCTCAGACACTAGGAGCTCCTTCTTTCTTCGTTCTTCTGTATTGGTGAAGGATCTGGCTGTTGTCTTTGAGGAAGAAGTTCTTGGGGGATCGGTTTCTGGAAGAGGTGATAATGCTGCGAAACTCAACAGAGCCTCTACTTAGTCCTGAAAAATTCGTTTATATGGTAATCATCTTAAGTCTTTCTAACTTCTTGAAATCAAGAACTGCTTTTCTTGAAAATGTCTTTAATTTTTGAAAAGAATTAAAAAAGAAAAATAATTTTAGTCTATTCATTTTTTACCAGCAGATACGTTTCGGAAAATTTGGTTGAGGAGGAATTACTCGTCACATTGTCAGATGGAGATATCTGTAATTAATCAAATACATAAGGAAAATAGTATTGATGCAGAAAAATATACAGGAAAGTAGTAAAATTTTGTTTTCAAAAATAATCTTTGTGATTTTGTTTAACTTTAAAAATTTATTTTTGTAAGCTGCATTATAAATAATAGTTAGTTAGATAGATTTTACACATGCAGAATTTAAAAAATTTGCGACTATAAAGGTAACAGTTCAAATTCTAAAAATAAATTTAATATGTATAATGTTTTCTTCATTGCTTATACTATCCATTGTTTTTCTTTTTTCTTTTTTAATTTTTAAACTTATATTTTCCTTCTTTCCTTTTAGAATTTGCACTTGGATATAGATGGAGTTATGACTGGAATAACATGAAAAATCACAGATGTTTCATGCACCAGTTTCATGCTCAAGCTCCTACCCAATTTCACATACTCCTGCAAATCGAAGCTATGCCACCCCTTACTCGCTAGCGACCTCTCAGACAAGTACAGTCTGTCATGTCGACGTCCCTCCCTTCTCTCTCTCTTTTTTTTTTATATATATAAAATTAAAATTAAAAATAAAACAAAAATGCTTATGAAAGTTTATGTAAAACTTAATCTCTTTTTTAATCTTATCCTGTAAAGCTTGATTGTATAAATTTAGTTTTAAAAATATAAAAAATATATTAATCAAGCCCCCTCAATTATTTGCTTATATATATATATATATATATATATATATATATATATATATATATATATATATATATATATATATATATATACTCTATATATATATTACTATATATATATATATATATATATATATATACTCTACTTTAGTAGTAGCTATTACTGCTTGTATCTCCAGTAAATATTCTTTACAATATATGATTTTGTTATGTAATACTAGGACTATTTATAATGAATATAATTTTATTTATTTTCATTTTAATTTTTTTACTGAATATTCATTTCACCATTCAAATTTTCCCTAGCTTGCATTTAAAATAATGTACATGCAGAACCACCCATCATGCTGATTTTTCAGCTACAATGTGGCTTATTCCTTTGTGAATTCACATTGGTCCATAACCATTGTCAAATATATATATATATATATATATATATATATATATATATATATACTAACATATATATATATATATATATATAATACTATATATTATATATATGTATATATATATATATATATATATATATATATATATATATATATATATAATAACCTATATATATATATATGATATATATATATATTATTGTATTATATGCGGATGATTTGGTTTTGTGTGGTGAATATGAAGAGAGTTTGAGAGGATTGGTAGAGGTTTGGCAGGGTGTGTAAAGAAAGGGTTTAGAAAGTAAACGTAGATAGAGAGTAAGGTTATGGTTGTGGTAGAGGACAGTCCTCAGTGTGAAGTTATGTTAGATGGTGAGCAGCAGGAACAAATGTCTGAAATATTTAGGATATATGTTGGATGAAAAGGGAACGATGATGCAGAGTGTAGTAGGAAAGTTGTGAATGGCAGGAAGGTAGCTGGTGCAATTAAATCCTTGGTGGATATAAAGGGATTAAGTCTTGAGTGCGCTGGGTATATGTACCTGACATATTTGGTAACTCGGCTAATGTTAAGTAGTGAGATATGGTCTGGAATAGAGGTATAGATCTAAAGTGCAATATGTTCAGATGGACAATCTTGGGGCGTGTTAGGTGTGAGAAGATTGATAAAATGAGGAATGAAAAGTATTAGGGAGTTGTTTGGTGTGAAGAGATGTGTAGGTGTGAGAATAATAAATGAAAGTACGTTGAGATGGTTTGGTCATGTAAAAAGGATGGATGATAGTCGGTTGGTTAAGCGGATGTATAGTGGTGAGTGTGCTGGGAATCGACCGGCTGGAAGGCCGAAGAGTAATGGATTGAATCGGTAAGGAATGCCTGGGAGAGAAGAAAGATGTATAATAGGAGTGAATGGCGGGGTTTTGAATGGGGGCATGGTTGGCCCACCTAGGCCAAGGGATGAACCCCACATTGGCTAGATGCCATCGTGATCCCGTGAAGCTCTAGGGTGATTTTCTCTGGCTGCGACGAGTTCTCACTAATAGGTATGAAGGGCGAGTAAAGCTGGTTTTTCTTTTTTTAGACTTATGGCATATTCTTCACCCCTATTTTCATTTCCAGTGCATGTCCCTCACCTTACCCTGTCTTGGGAAAGAAGAATGGATAGTGATTCTATACATATATATATATATATATATACATATAATATATATATATATATATATATATATATATATAAACTCTATATATATATATTTATATATATATATATATATATATATATATATATATATATATATATATATATATATATATATATATATTATATATATATATATAGAGGCAGAATTAAAACTCTGCTGCAAACCGCGTTTGGTGGTGCTGGTTTAGGATAGCCGGCCTTAAAGTTCGATTTCCTGTAGTCCCCCCGTGTTACCCTCTGTAAAGGGGATAAATACATGTTTATATATATATATATATATATATATATATATATATATATATATATATATATATATATATATATATATATATATATATATATATATATATATATATATATATATATATATATATATTTATATATATATAACTATATATAACTATATATATATATATATATACTATATATATAGTGTGTTATATGTGCCATTAGTAATTCTCTCAAAACATCAGTCTGATACTCAAATTCTGCTATATACGCTCCAGCATTTCCATATTAATTTGTTGAATAGCAGCTGAGATTCTTGCTTTTAAATCAGCAATGTCTGTCTTTGGATATTGCTTTAATATTTTTGACGAATCTAAACTAAATAAATACATGGTGGATGTCAGAAGACCTAGGCTGTAAGGGTGAAGCAGGTGGAGCAGCCGTGAAGGAGCAATTCCTTATTGACCACTTTTTTAGATTTCTGATATCACACCATGTATTTTTCTTTGGATATTCGTCAAAAATGTGAACAATATCCAGGCGACCATTGCTGGCTTTCGCAGAATCAACAAGTTAATGTGAAAATGTTGGTGCTTGCATGGCAGAATTTGGAATATCGACTGGATGTTTTGAGAATTACTAATTTCAGTATAATTTTGGCCACCAATTTTACATAGTATCACTGCATTATTCTGTTTTGTATATATATTTCCATTTATCGCAAATTCATTTCCTTCAAAAAATTATTTGCATCACTTCCTAAAAATTAATGGAAATTATTACATGTAACAGTCTAACTTTAATGCAAAAGATATTTTTTTTATTTCTTATATTTGCTGTATATTTTATCGTTTTTATTTAAATTATTTAGTTCAAGTAGAAATATTAATAAGTGCAAATTTTTTTTAAATATTTGTTATAAAAATTTAATACATTAACTGAAAAT
>JABUQX010092904.1:50000-55000 GCA_015478945.1 Trachelipus rathkii
TATTGCTAGTATATGATACTAACAATGAATTTAAGTGGTGACGGACATGATTCAAAAGTTCGAAATATTTTAAATAATTTTTAAAAATCATTTATATAAAAAAATTTCAAAAATGAATATCTCGAAAATTTTGATATTTACAAAAAAAGATATTATTCTTCGAATTAGCATATAAAGCTTATTACAAAAAATGTAAAAAAAAAAAAATTCAAATATGAAATATCTCCGAAAAGTACGACACTTACAGAAAAACCAATTACATATTTCGAATCAGCGTATAATTTTAGTTAGGAAAATGTATAAAAAAAAATAAATAAAAAAATATAAAGGACTCAAGCCGACATGGGACTGAGTAAACGTTGTGAAAAAATAGTAAGGGGAGGGGCGGAACCCGCGACACCCCAATGCCAAAGAGCGGGGTTCGGACACCCTCCCGGAGGAAATAGTCCTGCCCGTCGTTCCCAGAAGGCCGAGACCTGACTCCTGCACCATCTTGCGGTTTACCCGCGGGTCATTCGCTAGCTAAAAAAAAAAAAAAACTGACGGAGTCGTAAAACGTAACAGGTCATATAAGCCCTGCAGATCATGTCATCACCATAGAATTGATTGTTAGGATCTTATACTGAAATATATAAATACAGAAGCCATGAGACTGCCGGAAAATATATATATATATAGGTCTATATATATATATATATATATATATATATATATATATATATATATATATATATATATATATATATATATATATATATATATATATATATATATATATATATATATATACATCTGTCTTTAACTATATATATATATATATATATATATATATATATATATATATATATATATATATATATATATATAATCAAAAAAAGGATGGTTTTTATTTTTTGGCCCTATATATATATATATATATATATATATATATATATATATATATATATATATATATATATATATATATATATATATATATATATATATATATATATATATATATATTCACTATTTCTTTATAATAAAGTTATAAAAGACATGATATCGACCATATCGAGCAACTACTCATTAAGCCCTGCAGTGTCACGTGTTAGCTAAAACTCCAATAGAAGAAGAGAAAGAGTTGCCAAGTTGCTTTTTTATCATGTTAATTTTTATGTTAATTTTTTTAATTTTTATAAATATTTTTTTTGGGGTCGTGCCTCGCTGAGGCCGAGAGACCCTGACTCTTTCTATCTTTGCTATTTAATCTTGGGTATTCCTTTAGTTTAAAAAAAAAAGAAAAGCTGTTATTGGCAACCTTTTCGCACTATTGCCTTGAAATAATCGAAAAAAAATCGATTACATTGTTCGTTCGATATATATCGGTTAACTTCCTTTTAAAGGACAAGTTCCTATATATATATATATATATATATATATATATATATATATATATATATATATATATATATATATATATATATATATATATATATATATATATATTTATATCTATATATATATATATATATATATATCATCTTTAAGATCCGCATCCGCATCCGCATCCGCAAACAGTCAAATTTTGACATCTGGTCCATCACTAATATATATATATAGTGATGGACCGGATGTCAGAATTTCGACTATTATATCAGAACTAAAATTTATATATATATATATATATATATATATATATATATATATATATATATATATATATATATATATATATATATATATATATATATATATATATATATATATATATATATATATATATATATATATATATTCTATATGGGCATGCCGCAACGATTTTCGGCTATTCGGCTAATCGGCTACGCCGCACTATCAATTCTTATAGCCGTAGTCGTAGCCGAAATTTTTTTTTAAATAGTCGGACAAGCCAACGACGCACTGCATTTTTCCGCGGCTATCGTTTCGGCTATTGAATTTTTTTAAATTAATTAAGTGAACCCTAACTCCGTTCTCCCTGATGACAAGTCACTTTCGAAAACGGGTTTTATATTGGTATGAAAAAGGCGTGGCATTGTAGTGATAAGTGTGTAATAATATTTTCAGTCTTAGTTCTATACTAATACGAATAAGATGTGTCAAAAGCTAAAAGAAGAAAAGTGCAACCTGTTTTAAACACGCAGTTTTATTCAAAATTCCTTTGTGATGTTCTTGTCATGTTATTATTTTATTAATTAGGTATTATTATTATTATGTTACTAAGTAATTAAGTAATAATTATTATAATTACTAATTTACTGATTAGTAGTTACTAGTTACTAAGTAATTAATTACTAGTAAAATATATATATAACAAATTAATAATATATATATAATATATATATATATATATATATATATATATATATATATATATATATATATATATATATATATATATATATATATAAATATATATATATATATATATATATATATATATATATATATATATATATATATATATATATATATATATATATATATATATATATATATATATAAAAATAATATAAAATATAAATATATATATATATATATATATATAGATATATATATATTTATACCTTAACTCTTTCTTTATATATATATATATATATATATATATATATATATATATATATATATATATATATATATATTAATTAGATTTATTATTTTATCAGATACTGAAATTTAATTAAATAATTTGTATAAAGTATAAACATAAAATTATTAAAATAATTAAATACATGGATAAGTTTGTGACTAGGACCAGAGGTGTTTCTGGAGACAGTTCAGCCGCTGCCAGTAGTAGCTTAAGGAGCAGCTCTCCCATTTTAAATGAGAGCTGTGACATGGACAGCCAAAGATCTCTTACTGATCCTGTCACTGTAACCCTTGATTGTGAGGAGACGAGGGATCCTGGAAACCAAGGCCAAGAGGGCAACGAGGATGCCGTCAAAGAGTTGAAAAGCTATTTGCTCACTCTTGAGAGGTAAGAAACTCGCCTCCATGCTATAGTAAAGACTAAAGACTAAAGACTAAAGAGCATAGTAAAGAGTAAAGACTATAAAGTAACCAAATTAAATCTTTAAAAATATTTTTATTAAAAATTTAAAATATATTGATTTATTAACTTAATTACTTTTTCATCATTAGGTGGTTCATTCATTCAATGATGCCACTGGATTTAGCTGATGATCCTTACACGAAGGAGATGTTTTACCTCATTAATCCCGAGTTTCATCCCACCTCAAGGAGGACTTTGAGCAGGGATATTGAAAAGCTGATGCAAAAGGGGAAGACTCGACTGATAAACAACCTCTTCCACCAGAAGTGGGTGGCCACTACAGCCGACAGTTGGACCGCCCACAATAGGTCCTTCTTGGGAATGACAGTCCACTGGATTGACAGGGTCAACCTCAAAAGGTGCCATGCAACTTTGGCGGTCAGGGAGGTGAAGGTAAGAAAATTAAAAAGTTAAATTTTGTCATTTTATACCTTAGTCTCATAACCATAAGAACATATGAGGTGTAAATATTATTTAATTTACAGACTAAAACAATAAAATTATTGTCTTTAGGAAAGGCAAACTCACCAGTTACTGGGGAAACTAATCACAGAGATTCATCATGAGTTTAGCATCCACGGTAAGGTGAAGGCCACCACTACGGACAATGGCACCAACTACGTGGCAGCCTTCAACGCCTTTGGTGAGTCCAACCAGGACCAGGAGAACCTTCCTATGGACCCTGATTATCCTGACTTGGAGATTGTGGATCTCCAGGAGCTCCTGAGGGCTGAGGGTGACAACCCAAGTCTGCCGCCTCAACACCGCTGCAGGTACTTAGAATTCGCGAAAACTAGTGCTAAATGCTACTAATATATATTAATAATATTATTAAGTAATAAGTATTAACAAATAAAGATTTGTCATTTAAGATTTAACTAATAATCTTTGAATTTCTTGAATTAAATATCTTATTGTTTCAGTGCTCACACACTCAATCTGTTGGCGACAACAGATGTGAGTGATATACAGGGCTGGAGCAAGGGGGGCTCACAGTGGAGGAGGACCATAGCTAAGATCCAGGCCCTGTGGAACCTTCAGAACAGGGCCCCAGTGGTGGCCAACCAGATCAAGATTGTCGCCAAAAGAAAACTGAAGACTCCTGTGGTGACAAGGTAGTAGTAGTTACTATTAAAAAAAGAAATTTAGCGTAAGAAATTGTTGCCGATTAATTATAGACAAGTTCATTTTATAAGTTTTTGATATTTTATATAAAGTTATATTTATTTCTGCAGATGGAACTCCCTATATGATAGTGTGATGGTCCTTCTGGAGGTTTTAAGGGTCGAAAACCAAATGGATGCCATAAACACCATCCTCATCAAGCAGCCCAAGGGAGGTTCCCCTCTCACAGAGGTAGACGTCGAGGTAAATATAAAGTATTTTTAAAGTAGCAATTGCTCTTTTAATATTTTTATTTATAATTTAATAAATTTATTAAATTATAAATCTCCTCACAAACCCAAACCCCCTCCATTAATCCCTGTTCTGTACCTGTACCATCGCTCTTGCTTGCCCAACACTCATATCGCTACTTCGTAAACAATCTCTAACTGAATATATCCACCTTTTTTTCCGGTCGTCCGACAGGCAAAACACTCTCACATGTGCTCTTATACACTTTCTTAACCAATATGGTGTTCTCCACCTTCTCCACATGTCCAAACCATCTTACAAAATCCTCATCAAATTTGGCAGTCTTTTCCCTTACCCGCAAGACACGCTTCCATGATAAACTCGTTCCTCATCTTATCCAATCTCCTAACTGCCAAGAACGCCCTCAGATTGTCCATCTGTACAACCCTCACTCTTGATCTATTCGCCCTATTCCATACAGATACCTCGCTCTCGTGCTCCCGTATTTTTATTAATAATCAATTATGCTTACGTAACTAAGCAATATATTAATTTTCACTCTTTCAGGTCATGAACGAGTACACATTGGTCA
>JABUQX010092904.1:60000-63136 GCA_015478945.1 Trachelipus rathkii
ACCCAGAGCTAGGGCCTAGGGTTAAAAATTGAAAATTAATGCCAGATGCAGACTAATTATATATATTATTTTTGTATAATGTCGTATAATAGATATGTTAGGCCAGTATTTGAATATTGTCTACAATTTTAGCACCCTTATTAGAAAAGACAGATATGCTGGAGAGGGCGCAACGTAAAGCAACGAGGAGGTAGATTTTGGCTTTGAGGATAAGAATAGGCGTGAAGTTGTCTAGATAGGCCCATGCGGCTTCTTAAGTATTATTCTTATTTATTATGAGTTGACTGGGACATTCTAGAGGGGTCAATGCGGCTTCTTAATTATTATTTTTAATTATTAATTATTATTGATTGATCGACTGGGACAGCCTAGATAGGCCCATGTGGCTTCTTAAATATTATTCTTATTTATCATTTGATAGTTATTATGAGTTGGCTGGGACATTCTAGAGGGAATGAGGCTTCTTAATTATTAATTTTATTGGTTGACTGGGACAGTTTAAAAGGACCATGCGTCTTCTTAAGTATTATCCTTATTTATTATGAGTTGACTGGGACAATCTAAGTAGAAGCGTCAATGCGGTTTCTTAATTATTATTTTTAATTATTAACTATTATTATTATTGGTTGACTAGGACAGTCTAGATAGAGGCCTATGCGGCTTCTTAAATATTATTCTTATTATTATTTGTTATGGGTTTGTCTGGGACATTCTATAATTAGCCAATCGGCTTCTTAATTATTATTTTTATTGGTTGACTGGGACAGTCTAAATAGGACCATGCGGCTTCTTAAGTATTATTCTTATTTATTATGGGTTGACTGGGACATTCTAGAGAGGTTAATGCAACTAATTATCATTCAGAGATAATAATTAAGCTGCATTCTCCCCTCAGATGTCCCCAGTCAGCCCATAAGAAATAAAAATGTCTGCCGCATGGTCCCTCGTCCAGTCAACAAATAAAAAATGTAATTAAGAAACACATTAACCCCTCTCAAATGTCCCAGTCAACCCATAATAAATAATATATAAGAATAATGCCCAAGAAGTAATATGGCCCCTATCTAGACCGTCTAGTCAACCAATTAATAAATTAAGCCTTTTTGCCCCCTCTCGAATGTCCCAGTCAACCCATAATAAATAATACATAAGAATAATACTTAAGAAGCCGTATGGCCCTATCTAGACTGTCCCAGTCAACCAATAATAATTAATTAAAATAATAATTAAGAAGCCGAATTGACCCCTCTAGAATGTCCCAGTCAACTCATAATAAATAAGAATAAGAAGACGCATGGTCCTTTTTAGACTGTCCCAGTCAACCAATTAAAATTAATAATTAAGCATTGGCCCCTCTAGAATGTCCCAGTCAACCCATAATAAATAATAAATAAGAATAATACTTAAGAAGCCGTATGGGCCTGTCCCAGTCAACCAATAATAATTAATAATTAAAAATAATAATTAAGCCACATTGATCCCTCTAGAATGTCCCAGTCAACTCATTATAAATAAGAATAATACTTAAGAAGCCGCATGGTCCTTTTTAGACTGTCCCAGTCGACCAATAAAAATTAATAATTGAGAAGCCGCATTGGCCCCTCTAGAATGTCCCAGTCAACCCATAAAAATTAAGAATTAAGAATAATTTTTAATAATAATTAATGTAATTAATGAATAGTATTTATAATTAAGAAGCCACATGGGCCTACCTACACTGTCCCAGTCAACCAACAATAATTAATAATTAAGAATAATAATTAAAAAGTCGCATTGGCCCCTCTAGAATGTCCCAGTCAATCCATAATAATTAATAAATAAGAATAATAATTCAGAAGCCGCATGGGCCTATCTAGACTGTCCAGTCAGCCCATAATAATTAATAATTAAGAATAATTTATTCTTAATTATTAATATTTTATGGATACAACTGGTTTAATCTAGACTCAGGCTCATGCAACACCTATTTATTAAATACAATTCATTAATTACAGTAATTACTTATTAATTATAAATACTATTCATTAATTACATTAATTATTATTAAAAATTATTCTTAATTCTTAATTTTTTGGGTTGACTGGGACATTCTAGAGGGGCCAATGCGGCTTCTCAATTATTAATTTTATTGGTTGACTGGGACAGTCTAAAAAGGACCATGCGGCTTCTTAAGTATTATTCTTATTTATTATGAGTTGACTGGGACATTCTAAAGGATCAATGTGGCTTCTTAATTATTATTTTTAATTATTATTATTGGTTGACTGGGACAGTCTAGATAGGCCCATGCTGCTTCTTAATTAATATTCTTATTTATTATTTATTATGGGTTGACTGGGATATTCTAGAGTGGCCAATGCGGCTTCTTGATTATTAATTTTTATTGGTTGACTGGGACAGTCTTCTTAAGTATTATTCTTATTTATTATGAGTTGACTGGGACATTCTAGAGGGTCATTGCGGATTCTTAAGGTATTATTTTTAATTATTAATTATTATTGGTTGACTGGGACAGTCTAGATAGGCCCATACGGCTTCTTAAGTATTATTCTTATTTATTATATATTATGGGTTGACTGGGACATTCTAGAGGGGCCAATGCGGCTTCTTAATTATTAATTTTTATTGGTTGACTGGGACAGTCTAAATAGGACCAAGTGGCTTCTTAAGTATTATTCTTATAAATTATGGGTTGACTGGGACACTCTAGAGGGGTTAATGCAGCTTCTTAATTATTATTCTTAATTATTAATTATTATGGGTTGACTGGGACAGTCTAGTTAGGCCCATGCGGCTTCTGAATTATTTTCTTATTTATTAATTACTTAATGGATTGACTAGGACATTCTAGAGGGGCCAATGCGGCTTTTTAATTATTATTCTTAATTATTAATTATTGTTGGTTGACTGGGACAGTCTAGGTAGGCCCATGTGGCTTCTTAATTATAATTATTATTAAAAATTATTCCTAATTCTTAATTTTTATGGGTTGAATGGGACACTCTAGATTGGATTCTGCGTCTTCTTACTGTCTATATATATATATATATATATATATATATATATATATATATATATATATATATATATATATATATATATATATATATATATATATATCTTATATATATATATA